>JAWQEG010006144.1:0-50000 GCA_033782935.1 Petrolisthes cinctipes
TCTCCTTTCTCTAGTTCTCCAATTATACTTCATCACGTGGCTCTCTCTCTCTCTCTCTCTCTCTCTCTCCTAATCCTGGTTCTCTTCTTCCCCTTTCCCCAGTCCTTCAGTTCCCTCTCTCTCTCTTCCCCAGTCCTTCAGTTCCTCTCTCTCTCTCTCTCTCTCTCTCTCTCTCTCTCTCTCTCTCCATCCTAATCCTCGTACGTACTCTTTCCTCCCCTTTCCCCAGTCCTTCAGTTCGGCTTCATCACCATCTTCGTGGCTGCCTTCCCCTGGCGCCTCTCTTCGCTCTCCTCAACAACTGGGTGGAGATTCGACTCGATGCGCAGAAGTTTGTGTGCGAGACGAGGCGCGCAGTTTCTGAACGTGCGCAGAACATTGGCATCTGGTTCACCATTTTTGGACTTTATGGCGCATCTAGCAGTCATCAGTAACGTAGGTGTATTTATTTATTTATGTTTGTTTGTTTGTTTGTTTGTTTATTTGTTTATTTATGTATGGATTTATTTGTTTGTTACTCCCTCCTTCACTCACTCTTTCCTCTCCCTCTCTCCTCCTTCCCTCACTCTTTCCTCTCCTTCCCTCCTCCTCTCACTCTTTCCTCTCCCTCCTTCCCCACGCTCCTCCTCTCACACTCTCTTTCCTCTCCAATCCCCATCCTTCCTCACTCTTTCCTCTCCCTCCCCCATCCTTCCCTCACTCTTTTCTCTCCCTTCCACATCCTTCCCTCACTCTTTCCTCTCCCTCTCCCATCCTTCCCTCACTCTTTCCTCTCCTTCCCCATCCTTCCCTCCCTCCCTCACTCTTTCCTCTCCCTCCCTATCCTTCCCTCACTCTTTTCTCTCCCTTCCCCATCATTCCCTCCCCCATCCTTCTCTCACTCTTTCCTCTACCTCCCTCCCTCCCTCCCCCATCCTTCCCTCACTCTTTCCTCTCCCTCCCTCTCTCCTCCTCTCACACTCTCTTCTCTCATTGCAGGCGTTCCTCATAGCCTTCACATCAGAGTTCCTGCCTCGTCAGTTGTATAAGTATGAGTATGACTGGTCACTCTCAGGTTACGTTAACTTCACACTAGCTACAGCACCCAATGGAACACTCAGTAAAATGTGCAGGTAAGTGTGTGTGTGTGTGTGTGTGTGTGTGTGTGTGTGTGTGTGTGTGTGTGTGTGTGTGAGAGAGAGAGAGAGAGAGAGAGAGAGAGAGAGAGAGAGAGAGAGAGAGTGTGGGTGGGTGGGTGGCAGGAATATTTGACGGATTATACACCTGCAAATGTGTGTGTGTGTGTGTGTGTGTGTGTGTGTGTGTGTGTTTAAAGTATAGGGATTGAACTGAATATAATCCCCCCATTATTTGCCTCATATACCATACACAGTGACCAATTTTACCCTTTGATCTAATCCCCCACCTGATTCCCCCCTTGATAAATATTCATACCCCCCTTTACCCTTAGTCTAACCCCACGCCTGTCCCCCCATTATACTGTACTACACACACACACACACACACACACACACACACACACACACACACTTTACCCTTAGTCTAACCCCCCACCTGCTCCTCCCATAATCAATACACATAACCCCTTTTATCCTAGCTCTAATCCCCCTTAAACAAAACACTGACCCCCATTTTACCCTTTGATGTAACCCCCCCACCTGCTGTCCCTTTATACACTGACCCCCATTTTACCCTTAGATATAACCCCCCCACCTGCTGTCCCCCTTATGCTAGACACTGACCTCCATTTTACCCTTAGATTTAACCCCCCACCCCCTGTCCCTTTATACACACTGACCCCCATTTTACCCTTAGATTTCACCCCCCACCTCCTGTCCCTTTATACACACTGACCCCCATTTTGCCCTTTGATCTAAACCCACCACCTCCTGTCCCTTTATACACACTGACCCCCATTTTACCCTTAGATTTCACCCCTCACCTGCTGTCCCCCTTCTACTATACAACACTGACCCCCATTTTTACCCTTCAGATACCGAGGTTACCGAGATGCTGAGGGCCGACCCACCTCCTTCTACTGGCAGCTCCTGGCCATACGACTCAGCTTCGTCATCGTATTTGAGGTCAGTGTTAAAATTTTCAAGGGGTCGTCATTGTTTTTGAGGTCGGTGTTATAATTTTCAAGGGGTCGTCATTGTTTTTGAGGTATAATTTCAACGGGGTCGTCATTGTTTTTGAGGTCGGTGTTAAAATTGTCAAGGGGTCGTCATTGTTTTTGAGGTCAGTGTTATAATTTTCAAGGGGTCGTCATTGTTTTTGAGGTCGGTGTTAAAATTTTCAAGGGGTCGTCATTGTTGTTGTGGTTAGTGCTAAAATTTTCAACGAAGTCACTGTTGTTTTTGAGGTCAGTGCTAAAATTATCAACGGATCATTACAGTCTCTGAGGTCAGTATTATAATTTTCAACTATTTTTTACAATTCTGTTGTCAGGGAAGTGGTGGGTTACTGATTTCCTTTTGATTATATTTTATTCACCTCTCGCATGCACACTTTATTTATTGTATTCATATAGGGTACTTCTTTTCATCCAAACATCTGGATATCTAGTGTAATTTTTTTTTCTAACTATCCAATTTTCTCTTCACCTCTCAACCTCCACCACACATCTTATATTAACCCCCCCCCCCCACATCTTTCTATTCACCTCTCTATCCCTACCATCCCACCCATCCAACTTTCTATTCACCTCTCTACCCTTACCAACCCCACCCATCTTTCTAATCACCCCACAACCCCCAACCACACCCATCCATCCACCCAACATTCTCTTCACCCCTCAACCCCCACCACACCCATCCATCCACCATCTTTCTATTCACCCACAACCCCAACCACACCCATCCATCTACCCATCGTTCACTTCACCCCTCAACCCCCACCACACATTCTCTACCACTCGACAGCACGTGGTATTCGGAGTGTGTCGCCTGATTGATGTGGTGGTACCCGATGTTCCTCACAGCCTCGAGATAAAGATGAAGAGAGAGAGGTACCTGGCAAAGCAAGCCCTGGCAGACTCTGATACCATACTGAAGGTGAGAGAGAGAGAGAGAGAGAGAGAGAGAGAGAGAGAGAGAGAGAGAGAGAGAGAGAGAGAGAGAGAGAGAGGAGAGAGAGAGAGAGAGGAGAGAGAGAGAGAGAGAGAGAGAGAGAGAGAGAGAGAGAGAGAGAGAGAGAGAGGAGAGAGAGAGAGAGAGAGAGAGAGAGAGAGAGAGAATGAGAGAGAGAATGAGAGAGAGAGAGAGAGAGAGAGAGAGAGAATGAGAGAGAGAGAGAGAGAGAGAGAGAGAGAGAGAGAGAGAGAGAGAGAGAGAGAGAGAGAGAGAGAGAGAGAGAGAGAGAGAGAGAGAGGAGAGAGAGAGAGAGAGAGAGAGAGAGATTAATAATAAATAGATAGACGATTTGAGAGATATATTTCTATGTTGCTTCATATTTTACCAACACTGTACTACCTAGGCCTACCCTCTTAAAAATAACAAAAGTTTTTATTCAGTCAACTAAATATTATATAAGTAACCTATCCCTCTCTCTCTCTCTCTGTAGGTGGCCCAAGGTAAACAAGATGACGATGAT
This sequence comes from Petrolisthes cinctipes, assembly GCA_033782935.1. Classification (NCBI taxonomy): domain Eukaryota; kingdom Metazoa; phylum Arthropoda; class Malacostraca; order Decapoda; family Porcellanidae; genus Petrolisthes; species Petrolisthes cinctipes. The sequence continues at coordinate 3,595 of JAWQEG010006144.1, forward strand.
GATGACAACCAGGACAAGAATGACGTCACGATAGGCATGACCAAGCTGACATACCCCCAAGCCAGGACCTCACCAACCCCAAAACCATCCCTCCTCCTCCTCCTCCTCCTCCCACAACCACCTCCACTATCAAAACTACCCCCACCATGCCTTCAAAGATTCCCCAACTTTTCCTCGTACGACTTCGATACTTTGAGGGATTCACCGCCGTTGTCTTCGTATTTCCCCTTATCAGCGGGATCCCAACGATGCTGCCTCCTCTCCTCCTCCAGCCACCAACAGGCTTTCTCTCCTTCTCCTTCCAGCCAACACCAGCCTTCCTCCTCTTCTTCCTCTCATCACCAGGCTTTCTCTCCTTCTCCCTCCAGCCAACAACAGCCTTTTTCACCTCCTTCCTCCAGTCAACAACAACAACAACAACAACAACAGGCTTCCTCCTCGTCCTCCTCCTCTCATCACCAACCATCATCTTCCTCCCGTCACCAAGCCTCCTCTTCTTCATTCTCCAGCCAGCAGCAACAACAACAACAACAACCATCCACATCCATTAAATCCACGTCTAACAGTGAGGCCGCCCCTTCATCATCATCATCATCAACAACATCAACAACATCACGAAGAAAACAAAGGCAGCAACTACAACACCAACAACAACTACAACAACAACAGCAAATAGAGGAGCAACAAAAACAACAACAACAGGAACAACAGCAAACACTACAAGCACTACAAAGTCAACCACAACCACCACCACCACCACCACCACCACCACCACCACCACCACAGACACAACCACAACAAAAACAAACCCTACCACAACAGTCCCCCTTTGGAGACACTAAGATACCACCCCCTGTACCATCTCGGAGGCGGGCAAGGGGTAGCAATCCATCAAGTGGGGTGTAAGTAGACAACCCACGTACCCACAACAACAACAACAACAACAAAAACAACCATCCAGCTCTAGCACTAAGCCTACAGGGACATAACAGTGGGCAGCCTTCCCCCGTTCCTCGGTTATATATCGGCAGACGGCAGTTTAAGAGGGAAAATGTATTACTGAAAACAACATCCCTACTGCCTAAAAGATATGAAGAAAAAATATATATATAATCTGCCAATTCGATTTTCAAAAGGATAGTTAGTCTGATTTCGCATGTTTTTTTTTTTTATATATATATATATATATACGGTATTTTGTGTTTACGCTGGAGGTGGCATGGTGTGTGGTGGTGAAGGGAGGTAGCTGCACGAGTCGAAATGAAATAAACAAACATATCGATCACAGCCAATACCACACCACACACACTTTTGTCTTGTGGTGACTGAGTGCCTTTTCCTTGTTAAAATAGGAGCGCTTCTTTCACTACTAGCCTAATCATAATATCTATTACTACTGCTATCACTACTACAACTACTACTACTACTACTGCTGCTACTGCTGCTACTCATACTACTACTACTACTACTACTACCACTCGTAATTTCATTATCATTATTATTACAATTGTTATTGATTATTGTTGTTATTATTATTATTATCATTACTATTCATGCATTTGTAATTGTTATTATTATTATTATCACTATTCATGCATTTGCAATTGTTATTATCATCGTTATTTTATTAATATTTTTGTTTATACTACCGAGTGACGGGTGGAGGCAATGACTGTATGGTTTAGATGGACTATTATTGTGTATTATATTACCAGGTGAAAACACATCGGCTCCTCATTAGTCACTTCTTGGTAAATCTAATGGAAGATCTGAAAAATTTATATCCAACAACAATATTATCATCTGGATATTATGCAACTAGAAAATGATCAACAAATCAATTATGCAACTCGAAAATTATCAACAAATTAATTATGCAACTCGAAAATTATCAACAAATATAATTATGCAACTCGAAAATTATCAACAAATTAATTATGCAACTCGAAAATTGTCTACAAATTAACTATGCAACTCGAAAATTATCAACAAATTAATTATGCAACTCAAAAATTATCAACAGATTAATTATGCAACTCGAAAATTATCTACAAATATAATTATGCAACTCGGAAATTATCTATGGAATTAGGAAATTTTCTATACACTAATTATAAACTCCGTATTGTACCAACATCTGCTTTAGGACGAAGCCATAAGTAGAACAGGAATTGATATGTTTTCGCCTGGTAAAGAAAATACACTGTCGAAATAATAAATAAACACTTATATAATTAACGAATGGAAGAGCAAAACAAAAAAACAATAATAATAATAATACATAAGTTAAATAAATAAATAAATATAATAACGAGAGATCAGAAAGCAAGACAATTTTAACGAGATGAATATGAATGTGTTTATATGATGATACGATGTTTAATTAATAGATTTATGGAAGGATGTACGATTGGCCACATGAATTCTTACACAGGCTAGACTATATGGAAAGAGAGGTCATTCATTACACAGGAAATACTACGAGAAATGGTCTATAGGAATTCTTACACAGACTAGGCTATATGGAAAGAGAGGTCATTCATTATTCAAGAAACGCTGCAATAAATGGTCTACCAAGTGACTCGGTAATTGCAAAAACAATAAGCCTAATAATATTAATAATGTAGTATTGCAGTTACGTAGTCTTATTTACATTTTCTGTATGTTGCAAACCCTCGACAACAACAAACAACAACAAACGTGTGTATGAATTCTTGTGGTCAATATTGTAGTGCCTGCTGTGAGTTGCATGACGGATAAGAAATGACTGACAGAAAGAAGTAATGTTTATATCGTCATTATTTCAACTCTAATAACTACTGCAATAATCCTTGACAAGAAACAAACAACCTTCATGATTTGTGAAAGACTGTGTGTGTGTATTAGAAACTGGTTACCGAGGATATATTATGGACCCTGTGATCATGTGTTAGAATCCAATGGAGGCTTTTGATTCCTCCTAACTATGCCACGAAACACGCTCCTTCCCTATAGGTGGTGATTCGTGGCAATATTTGAAGGACTCATTTACCTCCAATTTTGTTTACTACATCACAGGGTCCCTTAATCTATATATATATACATGTACCAGCGAATGAAGGAATGTATAGATATGAACCGATTAATAATACTAATAATGATAATATTAACTAAACTAACTTTCCTATCAGTATTAAACTATCAAACTGTTTGTGTGTATGTGTGAGTGTGTATGTGTGAATGTGTGAATGTGTGTATGTGTGTGTGTATGTGTGTGTGTGTCTCGAGACTAATTAAGGCAGCTACAGTATAAGGGAATGTAGATGTAAATAAAAGGAAAAAGAAAATTAACAAATAATAACTCAAAAGTGTCGCACCACCAATAAATAAATAAATTAATAAATAAATGCAGAAAAATGGGAGAATATGCAATTACAGAAAATATAAGACAATAAGTAGGAATAAAACGAGAAAAAACAACAAAGATAAAGCATTAAGCATAGAAACTATTTGCTATATAGGATGCAAAAAAAATGTGGCTTAACAACAAAATCTGGAACTTGTTTACAAAAAGCAAATTATACTTGTTGCTATAAATTCTGAGTGGAAAATAAGGTGTCAGAGCATTAAAATAAAATATACTTGTTGCTATAAATTCTGAGTGGAAAGTAAGGTGTCAGAGCATTAAAATAAAATATACTTGTTGCTATAAATACTAGTGGAAAGTAAGGTGTCAGAGCATTAAAATAAAATATACTTGTTGCTATAAATTCTGAGTGGAAAGTAAGGTATCAGAGCATTAAAATAAAATATACTTGTTGCTATAAATACTAGTGGAAAAATAAGGCATCAAAAATATTATTCTAAACTATGCATTATGAAGTAAATACAAGACACAGCATATTGGTGTGTACTTTGCTAACATTTACACTCTTATTAAAAGTGAATGGGTCAACAAGATCTATGACATGTGGTGTTTAATGACGTTTCAATGGTTGTATGGATAACTTGTATGGCGTATTGTAAACTATCAATTTGTATGGGTGTATTAATTAAGGGGGTAATTCCCTTTTGTTACATTGGAGTGCCATGATGCCTCCAAAGTATGCCACGAAACAGGACCATATGAACAAAAATAATGGTGTTCTGTTGCTTGGAATGGTTTGGAGGAATCAGTTGCTCTAGATTTACCAACACTGCATTTCCACCTTAACATTGATAAACATGAACTCGTAACATATGTCTAGTCAAGAAGAAAAAATCGAACGTAATGAGACCCAAGATTCGAGTGGAAGTAAAATAAATGTTTCCTTACTAATTATCAGAATCGTAATAAAAGATGTTATTACGTTCTTCTCCTACGGTACTCTTCGCAGCTTGCCATGTTACTCTTGTGAATGAAAGGAATAGAGTATTTAATGATCACCAGTTACGGAAATAATTACCATATGCTGGAAAACATTTGGACAACTTCACAACAATATTATTACTTTAATTAAGGGGAGATTCTCTTGTTGGTGAATTGGAAGGTATCTGATTCCTCCAAACTATACCACGAAACAAATCTCCTATTAGTACTGTACCATTGAGGGCGTCTGCTTCCTGGCATAGTTTGGAGGAACCAGAAGAAACCTCCCAGTTCACCAACCAGAGAAGCTCCCCTGAAGGACCCTGTGATCGTGTATGAGAATTGGTGGCTTTTGGTTCCTCCTGACTATGCTACGAAACAGGCTCCTTCTATACAGATGGCGTTTCGTGGCAATATTTTACATGGTGTATACATGGTGTTTCGTGGCAATATTTGAAGGACTCATTTACCTTCAATATTCTGACTACATCACAGGGTCCCATAAACTACTACTTCGAGGAAAATGTTCTTCGTCACTCAGCTGTTATAATTTTTGCAATACGAAGTGAGTGACGACGAGCCTTTTTCTTTTTTAATCTCGAAGAAGTTGTTTTATAGTTCCCACCCTTTATCTTCTCGTACTAGCTACTCGTATGATCAATAATGTACAGTCACGAGCACTAATAATAAGTATTCAGGTGTGCTTCGAATACCTGGAGACAGTAAATAAATAAATGCACAATAAGATCTCCATTGTACAGTCACGAGCACAAATAAGTATTCAGGTGTGCTTCGAATACCTAGAGACAGTATATAAATAAATGCACAATAATATCACCATTGGCATGACTTCGTTGGTGATTTGGACTGTTCAACCAAAGCTGTATACTTATTAGTGCTCGTGACTGTACTCTACGAATTACTGTAGCCTATAATAATGTATTGTGACAACTACCTCTTCTCTCCTTCCTATAATTATATATATATACTTCACCGTCGTACTCCCATTCTTATCTAACATTCTCAAGTAGTCTTCTACCACCTATTCATTTTATATCATCATTATTATTATTTCTGGGGCTGTTAAAAAAAAAAAAAAAAAATTGCAAAGTGGATCTGGTTATTCTCTAGACGCATGTTGGTTTCCGTCTGTCTATCTTTGCTGTAGTCTACTGTACTGTACTGTATATTTAACATCATCAGTCATACATGCATACATACATACTGTACATCAATGCTTTTCTTCCTAAAAAAATAAACTCTGCACAATAATGATCATCTTCTTAGTTGTATATTATCGAAGCTGAACTCAGATTAGGAATGTGTCACGTATGCATGCTGCAGCCAAGATAATATATGTACAGTCGGCGGCAAAAGTCGTGTCGCCTCACTCAGCACTTCTTACAAGATAACATAAAGGTTAATCGTCGAATAAACACATTTATCATACAGAAATACGATATCCAGGGGGTAAATTAATATACATCTCTGTATTTTCAGTTTACTTGCCCGTGAAGCTTATATTTCCATACTTACTTCATGACTTGGCAGATGTAGCGACACGACATTTGCCGCCGGTTTAGGACACATAAAACAGATGCGCTTCAAACGGCCGGGCCACTCAGCAAGCATAGAATAGAACCCGTCACCTCTACACACACACACACACACACAATAACATCTCCTACTATGCCCTATGTAGGCTATGCTCACTGAGGGGCCTCGCATTTCAGGTGGTCATGTCTGTTTCATAATTATTGTCCGCAACTGTACAATCAAGCAATCAGCTTCATCATTTAATTATAGGTAATTAATTATCTAGGTCTTTACCAGTTGTATAAAGAGTACATATAGTTGCTCCCAGTTCATGCAATTTTCTAAGTAATAATGAATCAAATAATGCCAAAACATAATACGAGAGAAACTTCAACTAGATATTCTAACTTCAACTAGCTAATTAGTATTCAAACTTCAACTAGCTAATTAATGTTCAAACTTCAACTAGCTAATTAATATTCAAACTTCAACTAGCTAATTAATCTTCAAACTTCAACTAGCTAATTAATATTCAAACTCACTATTGTTGCCTGTTCTTCATTAACATATCCTAGTAATAGTCATGTCCTAACGTTTGCAAAGAACACGGTAAACAACACGCACAAAAATACAACAAAACTATATAGACAAATTTCCACCATAAGGGGGAAGTTTTGTGTTGGTAATAATGGAGCAACTGAATCCCCAAAATTATTCCAAGCAACAGAACACCATTATTTTTGCTTGCTCTTCTGGTCCTGTTTCTAGCATACTTTGGGGGAATCATGGCACTCCAATGTAACAAAAAAGAATTACCACCTTAAGGGGATAGTATACTTTTGTTACATTGGATTGCCTTGATTCCTCCAAAGTATGTCAGGAAACAGGACCAGCAGATGAACAAAAATAATGGTGTCCTGTTGCTTGGAATAGTCTGGAGGAATCAAGGCGCTCCAAGGTACCAAAAATGTAGCCTAAAACTCCCTTATTGAACATGTAAAGGTGTTCAGTTAAGGACCCTGTGTTCGATCGTGTATGGGAAATGGAGGCTTCTGATTCCTCCTGACTATGCCACGAAACAAGCTCATTCCATATAGGCGTGTGTGTGTGTGTTTCGTGGCAATATATGAAGGACTTGTTTACCTCCAATTTTCTGACTACATCACAGGGTCCCTTAATATAACTTATGGACACTCTGTATTTCCACAAAACAAACCAGGAAGCCACATGTCATCCATCAACAGCTGGAACACGTACTCTACATTTTAGTTGACATATTTAAGGACTCTGTGATATTGTATGAACATTGGAGGCTTCTGATTCCTCCTGACTATGCCACGAAACAAGCTCCTTCCATATATATAGCTGTGTGTGTGTTTCGTGGCAATATTTGAAGGACTCATTTATCTCCAATTTTCTGACTACATCACAGGATCCCTTAATTAAACAAAACATTATGAAGTTAAGTACAAGTATGATTATAATAATGATAACGTCACGATGTACATAATTCATAATATATAGTACAGTAGTTTATTCTTTCTATAATTAGTGGATAATTAGTAGTAATCCACTTTGATTTCATTGTTTTGAGATCATGTTTTATTTTTAAGGAAGTCTGTGATGTAGTCGGAATTTTGTGGGGTAAACGAGTCCTTCAAATATTGCCACGAAACACACACACCTATAGGGAAGGAGCTTGTTTCGTGGTATATTTAGGATGAATCAAAAGCCTCCAATTCCCATACAAGATCACAGGGTCCTTAAAAAAGATATATCAACATTTAAATAGCACTGTACATATTATAGTTCTGGTTACAATAATTTCACCAGATAAACATGTACTGTATTATTATTATTATTATTATTATTATTATTATTATTATTATTATTTACATCAACCATAATCAGTGTTGGCTGCTGTACAATGAGTAGTATCAAATTATAAAACCTATAATGTCATACTGGTAATTATGTAAGATAAAACTTGTGATATATGCAATACTTTTTCTAGTAATATAACAAATACTAGTATTAACTATATGCTACTATGACAATTGTATTATATCACTAACTTTAAAATATTAAAAAAACAAAATATATCAGTCTGCTCCTATTACTACTACTACTACTATTATCATCAACAATTTAATATTCCACCATAATTATTATTCTAGCACTAATATCATAAAAAAAACATCAAAATTATCTTTATGTTTGTTGCGAGGAGAGAAAATAAGTACCTGCCTATATAGCTACTGTTGTCTATCTGTGATGTTAGGCTACTAATAAAAAACATGTTTTTTTTTTTCTAATAGCTTCACTTAATTTTTTTTCTAATAGCTTCACTTTATTATAGTTTCATTAGTGTGTACCATATCTTCTTACATTTAGAATACTTGATAAATACGTTTCTCTAACTACCTATCATGATTTTTTTGGTTGCCTAGTCTAGTCATTTTTTTTATACAATAGTAACGAACAAATTATTATTATTATTATTATTATTATTATTATTATTATTATTATTATTATTCCGATAGTAAATGGAACTTAGGACATGAATCTTGTCTTCTGAAATTCCTCCTAATCCTTCAACTAGAATTATTCACCTCTTAGCCAAACGTATTCCATTAGAACCCTTGGTACACTCGTACGATTCTCTGACACTTCTTTAATTAAGGGGAGGTTTTCTCTTTGGTAAATTGGAGGGTTACAGATTCCTCCAAACTATGCCAGGAATCAGACCATCTTAAGGGGGTAGTACAGTGTTAGTAAATTATATAGTAACTGATTCCTCCAAACTATTCCAAGCAACAGGATACCATTATTTCTCTTAATCTGGTCCCGTTTCCTGTATACTTTGGAGTAATCAAGGAAGTCCAGTATATCAAAAGTGTAGCCTACTATCCCCTTAATGTTACAAATAGGGGATCTTATTTCTTTGTATAGTTTGGAGTAATCTGATCAGACCTTCCAATTCATCACCTAAAGCATTTCTCCTTAATTAAAATCTTGGGTGAATGACAAAGAATCTGATCAAAATAATAATAATAATAATACTAATAAGTAAAAATATTCATGGTGTTTATTATTGAACCCTAAAATGGAATACTCTTGGGATCTAATGGATTATGTACAGCCAGCAGCATAAATACACGTCAATACCATGTACTTAATATATAACGCTAATATAACAACATAAAGTTACATTCTGAACCAGTTTCCATTCTCACAACATATGTAATTCAACCATATAGGAGGTGTGTCTTTCATCTCTGCATTATAAATAGTGTTATAGCATCGCTTTATAGACTCATACTTACGCAGGTGGAAATGAAGTGAACTTATGCTGTCGACTGTACAGGTGAATACAGTATATATATATGGGATATTTCTAATGTACGGGTATGACCAGAGATAATCAATGTAATTTACTATGTTCAATCTCTTTCTTAACAATATAATGCTATGTATACTTTACGAGGTTCTTGCATGCCACAGTGTATATATTGCATTTGCAAGTAACGTTGTTGAGAAGGTTTACAACAGCTATACCGTACCTATCATAGTAACGTTCATCTCAATACTGTTAATAACATTTCTCTAGGTTATTAATACTCTTGGAAACCACGTGTAAGACTTTCTGATAATATATGAAGCATTCCATGACATTACAGACCAAACGCAGACCAGGATAGGATAGGATAGTAGGCTGGAGAAACTACAGAAAGAGAGATTGGACTGCTGGTATGTTTCTTCAGTACGTGAATGTGTTTGTTTGTTTATTTGTTTGTTTGACACCTTTCATGTTCAGTGACGACAACACCAGTCATAATAAATACATAAAATACCTTATCATTCAAACTAGCCTATATATCTTATTTATATTATATATAGCCTATTCTGTGACTCGATGCCAGACAACACCAGTCAAAATAAATACAGAAAATACCTTATCATTCAAACTATATATTTTAAGCAATCAGTCACACATAACGAAAAATTACAGTAGATTTTGAAATACACTATTTGACTAATTTGCAAACTGGCAGAACTCTTACCATCATTAGGCGTGAGAGAAGCTGATCGATCGAAAACATTGGCTGGCGTGTCTCTCTTTCTAAAGCATTTCTAGTGTAATGTATATAAGTTATTCCACCTACATGAGCATACATAAATTTTCATCAGGTATTTTGCCTCACAAATATATAGCCTAATTATGTTATCTGTACTTTGCTGTTGCTTGTAAAATTTATAACAATAGGCTATATACAATCTTTTTCAGGATGCTGGTGGTTGGTTGATACATTATAGGCCAATACTGTTACTAAAAGATGTAGTTACAGTGGTGGAAATTATTAAAGACTGATGTGTAATGCTTATGTTTAGTTAGTTATACCGGTAAGTGTTTTGGGACGCCTCTTATATGATCACAACTCTTATCTATGGGCCGTATGTAAGGAAAGCTAATGGCCAGAGATGATAACTATGACAGAATTGAATATTGTTATTAATTGTGCTAGTTAGTAATCATTAAGGTGGTAATTCTTTTTTGGTACATTGGAGTGCCTTGATTCCTCCAAAGTATGCTAGGAAACAGGACCAGAAGAACAAAAATGATAGTGTTCTGTTGCCCGGAATAGTTTGGAGGCTTCAGTTGCTCCAGATTTACATACACAAAACTTCCCCCAGCTGATAACTTTTCTTATATTATGGCCCTGCAAATGGTGAACTAGCTTTTATTCTACATCATCATCCTAATAATAATAATAATAATAATAATAATAATAATAATAATAGAGGTCCTGTACTTTAAATCATCTCTCCATTAACTAACCAATCCACTCTTTCATTCCTATGCAAAATTACATTACCTTTTCCTCTCCCGGGTTGACCGAGGGATATAATTATTAATAAACTTTGAATGCTTTGGTGATGTGTTGTTTTCTCGTTACCTTCTGAATTGTTTATAATATATCTAAACTATAGGTGTCTATTATTTTATTTAATTGACCGTCTCCTGTCCAAGGCTTTCTCTCCGCAAAATGTGAGTGGTTTTATTAATTAAACTACTTCAAGAAATGTTGCCTTCGTCGCTCAATTCGTATTATTTTGCAGTACGAAATGACCAACACAGAACTTTAATAATACAACACTTAAAGAATCTTTTTTTTTTATGGTGATAGCGGTTGACCTTTTTTTTTGGGGGGGGGGGGAATTGCTGTCAAATAATAATAGGCAATACGTATCTTACCTAAATTATCACCATTAATGATGATAAATTATGTATCAATTAATTACTCTCGAACATGATAAGCCAAGCAGATAATAGGCAGGTACACTTATTTAAACAGAAATTCTAAATATGGAACAAAGGACAGGTGTTGTAAGACAAGAAGTGTATAAAAGCGTGTGAAGGAGAACTAGAGGGATTCACTATAAAGGTCAGCAGGTAGGTAGGTAGGGAGGGGGGGGGGGCGATCGAAGGAGACGAGGATTGGGAATGCCAGCTAATAACTCTTGGGTAGGAAAGAAGGGAGAGTATGGTGGTAATAATTAAACCGATTCAGCAGATGACGTTTAATAAATTTTCCTTTAATACTTAATAGCATTATACGTCAGTGTTATTACATTTCAAGTTTACTATTTAATCTTTTACACACGTCCTGGGTGACTATAACATTTTACTTATTGAATTACGTAATCAAAACGTCCTGCGTGCACACTAACATACTAAGCAATATAATGATTTTCAAGATCTATACTAACCATCATGACTTAACTGCACAAAAAATATAATTGCGAACGTAGTGTCAAAATGGGTGGCAAAAATATAATTGCGTCCGTAGTGTCAAAATGGGCTACAATAATAATCAAATTGGGCGGCAAAAATATAATTGCGTACGTAAAGTCAAAATAAGCGTCAAAAAATATAGTTGCATACGTAGTGTCAAAATGGGCTACAATAATAATCAAATTGGGCGGCAAAAATATAATTGCGTACGTAGTGTCAAAATGGGCAGCAATAATACTCAAAATTGGCGGCAAAAAATATAATTGCGTATGTAGTATCAAAATGGGCGTAAAAAAATATAGTTGCATGCATAGTATCAAAATGGGCGGCAACAATAATATTACTAGGCTCGTGGGTACCTCAGTAAACAACAAATATGGCGGCTAAGGAACCCAAGCTACCTGAGATTCCTAAAGCTGAGCCTGATGTTATTGGAGCCGATAAGGAAAATGAACCCCTTCAACCGTCCGAGGGGGCCAAGAAGAAGAGGGAAGAACGAGATGAGGGTGATAAAAAGAGGGAAGAGAGAGAGGAAGGAAAGAATAATAATAATAATGAGGGTGACGACTTGAAGCTGGTCATAGGAGAGCAATACGTGGTTCGCAGAGGAGACGATACATGGCGTAAGATGATGCATTATTCACTTCCTGTTGTGTAAACCTAAGCTCATTTCTAAGCTATAGGGATCATAATAATTTCTGGTTCCTATGGCATCCTTAGCTATATGGATCACGATAATTTCTGGTTCCTAAGGTATCCTTAAGCTATAGTAATCATAATTAATGCCGGTAAATATTGAAAGAATTACCATTATTTTGTACGGTTTTTCTACCTCCATTACCCACTAAATTAGACCATTCTAAGACTATTTTCTTCTATGGCATTTCCTCCGCAAATATGGGGCATTTTGAAATTAGCATAACCTAACCTAGACCGCATCAGACTACCGGGACCTAACCTGGGCAAACTACCGGAAAATAACCGTGGTAAAGTACAGGAAATGACCGGGGCAAAATACTGGGACCTAGCCGGATCTGGCAACACTGCTACAAAATGGTAATTCTTTCAATAAATACCTTAATGCCTATATGAAACGTAAGCAAATTTATGGTTCCTACTGTATTCTAAAGCTATAGGATTCATAATAATTGATGCCTAATGGTTCCTCAAGTTTAGGTTTAGGGATTTTGTGTATTTAAGGTAAGTTAGACCTGTCAGGATATTGTTAGTCTCATTAACATTAGGGATTTTTGATGTTTTGAGATATTTTAAGACAATTCTTTACGAGAGCTCTGCACGGACTAGAGAAAATGATAAGTGCAGGGTATTCTCCATTTTATTATTTAAGTCGTATCCATGCAATTAATTTTAGTACGCATACGGTAAATATGATGGGTCGGGCTGATACAATTTTTTTTTTTACCCTTTCTCTATGTCTTTGGGTCATAAATGAGGTTACTTTTTAATTTAGTCTCAAAGGACACATAAATTTGGTTCTGAAGGTTGCTTCGATCCAGGTTAGGTCAGGTTGGTTCATCTGGCGTCAAGAAATCATTTGCTTTCTTTCTCATTTCTACATATTGATAAAATAAAAAAAAACCTATTATAGACCCGCAGCGCAGAATAAAAATGCAGGTGAAGCTCTTGTAAAGGACTACCAATGGTAGCATTTTATGGTTACGGATATCAGAAGGACCACAAAACATCAGGAAAGATTGGCCAATACAGTACAATATATGTCCCAAAGGATGCCCCTATCCCAATAAAGAAAGATTATTTCCAAAATGTAGCGTTTCATGCATAAATATATGAATTATATATTTTTCTGCTTTGTGTTAAGTCACCTCTGTCCACTTTAAATACCTATTGATACCAGTAATATGAAAACAGATGTCTTTAAAGTCTTTTCACTTTTCTGGAATAAAAACATAATAAAATGCTCAAATTCTGTCTATGAAAATAATGCATATCCTTAAGAATCTGTTAATGTAAGGGAATAGTACTGTAATAGTAACAGTTTTTATAATAAAAGAATTATAATTAAACTGTCAGTGAATAAATTCTGTAATACCGGTAACTTTAAAAACTGGAAAAAAAATTATAATGTACATTACTGGATACTTCTTAAATAATTAGCATCAAGTTAGGTATGGAAATTAATCTGATCTGGCTGAAGTGGCAATATTGGTACTGTGTAGATAACTGATGGAAAACTTAACAGATATTCTAAAATGTAACCCTTTCTGTTAAGCATCATACAAGTATGCACAAAAATTACCATTCAAATTTTTTTCAGTGTTAAAATTGTAACTTTTGTATCATTATAGAGGCAGCAGAGATCATCCAGCGACGCTTCAATGATGTGGAGATGCAAGATGAATATTATGTTCATTACGACGGCCTAAACCGACGCTTGGACGAGTGGGTAACTAAAGAAAGGTACAAAATGTGTTTTAAATTCTTATAATTGTTAGGTATTACCTTGCTGCTATTTGTGCATAGTATTGCCAGTAGTTGTCGCAATGCTTCCGAGTAGCTGTAAAGTATCACGTAATTTAATTTAGATAGTAAGCTTTCTGTTACGTAAACTATGCGGGGATCAGAATGCAATTTGCTTTTAATAAGTTTTAGCTTTCCTTGCCATGCCAATACTTATGAAATACTGTATTATCTTGAAATAATTTCTTTGAGTGCATGATGGTGTCAGATAAGTTGCATCTTGGAACACTATATGCGAGTAGTATTTGTCAGGTGTTATGCTATCATACAGTACTTTCTTCATCATTTATTGCTTTTCGTACAGGATTGACCTGTCTGAGCTATATCAGCGTGGGGGGAAGACGCTCACTGGCAATGACCTTCTCAATGACCAGACTGCAGGCAGAAAAATCACCAGGAACCAGAAGAGAAAGCACGATGAAATTAATCATGTCCAGAAGGTCAGTATTCAGACACCAGAAATAACAACTGGAGTCTGAACAAGTATTCTTACAATATCTTAGTAGAGTAATCTCATTAGAATTACTTCAGTTGCTATGGTGAAGGTAGTTGTTAGTTTTGGTTCCTCATCCTTGCCTGCTCTCATCTACACCTATGCCCTTTGTCTTACCAACTCACTCCACCAGACCTATGCAGACATGGACCCCACAACGGCAGCGCTCGAGAAGGAACACGAAGCTATCACCAAAGTCAAGTACATTGACCGAATACAGATCGGCCGCTTTGAGATTGACACTTGGTACTTCAGCCCATATCCAGAGGAGTATGGCAAAGTGCCCAAACTGTACATCTGCCAGTACTGTCTTAAGTATATGCGCCTTGAAAAAACTTACAGATATCACCTGGTGAGTGGAGTCTATATTTCTAATATTTTCTAGTTCCTTGGCTATGATATGGTCCTACTAATTCTACTTTGCCTAACTCTATACAGGTGTACTCACTGTCCACCCAATAAGGTAACCAGTAAAAATACTTTCTTTTGATATTAAGACGTAACTCTTATGAGAGAATTTGTAATACGATCCCAAAGGAGTTTTGTGGAAGATATTCAACCATTTCTTATTTATGGTGTTTGAAATTTATGGAACTATAAACACACTCATATAGAACCACAGACAACAGAAGTCAAGGGAAGACCAGGAACTAACATTAGTGTGTGACTATTATAAGCCTAAAGATTGAGATCAACTGTTTCTACTACTGGTATTGTTTAACCTAAACATAACTTGCTTGTATCATCTATAGGAATCCCCAGTGTGAGTGGAGCTAACATAAACTAATTGGCACCCATTCTAATGATATCCCCTTCCAGAGTGAGTGCACTTGGAGGCAACCACCTGGACGAGACATATACCGCAAGGGAACACTAAGCATATATGAGGTAGATGGGGCCGACCACAAGATATACTGCCAGAATCTCTGTCTCCTGGCGAAACTTTTCCTCGACCACAAGACACTCTATTTTGATGTGGAGCCATTTCTCTTCTACATCCTGTGTGAGGTGGACAAACAGGGGGCACACCTCGTAGGCTGTTTCTCAAAGGTAATGTTGGCCGATATAAAAATGACATTGTTCTACAGTCTTTACGTAATAAAACAAATACGTATATGACATTTTACTTAGCTGTTTTGTGCTTACCTATAAGAGTGCCAATGAAAGTCTCCTTTTACTGTACCTGTACTGTATCCTGTCTAGTTCTTATAATAGAAGGATGACTAGAATGATACTTACATTGTACGACCAAATAATTTCCAAAATATGATGAGTGTTTTGTAGATTCAAATGTTGATCCATTTTACGAACATTTGCAAAGTACGGCTAGCGTTCAGTAGGTTTAAGGGGGTTGCAAGATCTGAATTTCTGAATACAATAATATATTATATTGAGGATTTACTGTAATGCAAACTCTAACCTGAGAAATTAAGGCATACACTAAGTAACTGACTGGGTCATGTGTTATTGCTGCAGGAAAAGGAATCACCAGATGGGAACAACGTGGCGTGCATCATGACCCTTCCACCTTTCCAGCGTAAAGGCTATGGAAAGCTACTCATCGCCTTCAGGTAATAACATTGAAAATTTTCCTATCTAATCTTGTACGGTACTGTATTGCTGTATAGTAAAAAAAATTTGATATGCAGTGGTAGAGAATACAGTACTTGATTCGAGATGATTGGGGAATATCTACTCTTGCCAGTTTTTTACTTTCTAAGTACAGTAACTGTATCCTTCTACAGCAGTGAGGCATGTACGGTAATAATAATTCATTGTACCAAACAAACCCTTGATAACTACAATACTCCTATTTCTATCTTACTGCCACAGCTATGAATTGAGTAAGCTGGAGTGTGTGGTGGGAAGTCCAGAGAAGCCACTTTCAGACCTAGGCAAGCTCTCCTACAGATCGTACTGGACCTGGGTCTTGTTAGAGATACTCAGGGACTTCAAGGGAACACTCTCAATTAAGGATTTAAGGTAAAAATTATCATTGTAAGTTCAATATTGTAAGGGGGAAAGATGAAACAGTGAAGGTAACCAATTACTCATATAAAATACTGAAAGTTTCAGTGATCTCACATTTGGGAGTTAGGTAGACAGTTGGTGAGATTAAATAGCTTTACTGGTGCTCCATGTATGGGTTATGAAATGTCCACTGTAACAAATCAGAAAAGGAGGGGAGGGGCATAAAAGGCCTACGACTACATCTTCCCCAAGACAGCTGTTAAGGTTGAGCCCCCTCGATATGTACAGTCGCGGTCAATAATTATCATCCACATATGGGTATCTCAAACAATTTACTGTCTAATGTTTTCATGTTCTCAAATGATGTTATTGTTTTAAGTAGTACGTAGCTGCTTGTATTAAAATAAAAGATGGTAGTTAACCTATTTATTGGAAAGTTCATCATCTAAGAAACAGAGGGAAGCTGTCAAATTCTTACGCGAGTTACCCCTATATGGATGATTATATATGACCGCAACTGTACAGTACGAAAAAAGGCAGTACCATAATAGAACCACCACCACATAAGCACTCAGTATCATCAAACTCTTTGAAATATTCTAACACTTCCCACCTTCCACCCGTAGCCAGATGACAAGCATCACTCAGCAAGACATCATTTCAACGCTACAGAACATCAACCTGGTCAAGTACTGGAAGGGTCAACATGTCATATGTGTCACACCTAAGCTGGTCGAGGAGTATATCAACTCAGCTCAGTTCAAGAGGCCCAGGCTCACAGTAGATTCCTCCCTTTTAAGGTATGATGGGTAATTTGCAATTTTATCTCATTATGGAGGAGACATTATATAGTATTTGTGGGGTGTAGCAAAGAATTTCATTGGGCCAGAAAGAGGTTTTGAAAAGGTATGATGTAATGTAGGGAAAAGAAAAAGAGAGTGTTATGTCAGAAAGACCTTGTCACACAGGAGGAGAACGAGAGGAGGGACAGAAAGCTAATGGGAAAAAGAAGAGACAGTTGAAGAGAGGAAAGGGATAGGTTTGGGTCAGAAGGGGCACAAAAACCCTTAAAGTATTGGCCACATCTTATAAGGCATGTTCCTGTAATAGGTTTTGAAAGAGTGAGTAAATGCGAGTATGACCTACAGTATTTCACATGAGTATTTTGTTTCTTAGTTACAATATTTTATTTTGTTTTTACCAACCCTGGCCCTGGAGCCCCCCCAGCTCGTGTAAAAAGGGAAATGGGGTATTTATAATTAGTGGAGAAGGGATTGATGATTGAGCTTTGAGATATGCGTTTTTTATTTTCAGATGGTCGCCTCCTAAACGACAGCCAGGCCAAAAGAGGAAGTAATTTGTCATCAAGTGAAGACCTGTTTTGTAGTCAGTGTGTATGTGTATGTGTGAGTGTGTGAAGGGAAAGGAAAGAAAGTAATGATACATCACACAAGGATGAATTTCATTTTAGTAACATATCTGCTATTGGTCCTATCTCAACCTTATCCTTCTAAAACAAGTGTAGTGTTGCCAAGGAGTGTTTGATGTCATATCTGGACCAAAATTGTAGCAAAATGCACCTTATTTCTGCTAAGAGAGCAAGTGCAGTTTATACAGAAACCAAAAGAAGAATACCAGTGTACTGCCTGGAACCCGAGTGTACAGACTGGAGGTTGTTCTATGAGTCAAAATTCCACCCATGAATTTTAACCAAATGAATGTCAGTCTTGTCTAGAACCTAAGTGTGGGAACTTAGTGTGATGTTTGGACCAGATTTATAACCAGAAGCATCCTGTGTTTGCCCACACTAGTAATGTGAATTGTAATCTTAGAAAAACTTGATGGGAAATTGAAGGTCTACTGAATCCTCCACGCTATATCATGTAACAGGTCCTCTAGTCTTAACACTGAGGTAATTTGTTTCTAGAGATAGTTTGGAGGAATCAGTAGCCCTCCAATTAACCAAAAAGACCAATATGACCAAGACACCTCTGGAAGGCAGTATTGCTTAATATTTTGATAAATGTCAAACAAAATTACAAATAAACCAGTACAGTTGCTTGCAAAACATCTTACCCACTTGCCTCTATCAATGTCTTAAGGTGTGTAGTATTATAGAAAATGAAAACAAAACAACGCTTAGGTTTCTCTCCAGCAAATTTTTAGTCCTTAATGTTAAACTATATGTCATTGAAGGGCAGAAGGGATAGACTTCTTGCTAGAAACTGTACTCATGTTCCCAATTTAAGTCCTTCAATCATTTTATAATCTGTAAGAAAAAATGGATACAGTACTGTACATTTACTGTATTTCTTTATATATGACAGATTATATCTATAAAAGATTTAATTATTTTATGCCGTATCAAGGCGATATCTTAGCAAAATTAAAGATTTATACTTATAGACGGAATGGCCAGCTGGGTATTTGGATGGAAAGTGGCTCTCATTATTTAGTACAAATCTTATTTTACTATTATCACCATGTCCTGAAACTGAATTCCATACATATAATTTTTTTTTTTTTTTTTTACAGTTTCAGATTATGGTCTTTCTTTCAGCATTATCTAGTTTTCATTTTTCTTTCATCATGCATCCATATCCATCTCTGCAATTCCATGCTGTACTTGCCAACGAAATATAATGTTCTCTTATATTTACATGTGTGACTGACAACCTGTGCCACCAGACTTCATCTGATAAGCTGATGGAATACAGTTTCATCTAGCATATTGAGTATTCCATAAATAAAGTATGGTCACTTAATGCGCGTGTTCTGAAAGCACGATTCTCACATCATGTAAGCAACAAATGTGTATTCAGTACATATCTTTATCCACAAATAAGGTGCACTCTCAGGGACTGACTGTACTTCTCAAGAAATCATTCAAATTCAATACATATATTTCACTTATTGCCATCACATCTTAATGCTAAAAGATCCAGCACTTAGCTACCCATTGGTAGTGTTGTGCCAATCTGACACACAGCCCCAAAATGCCTTTTTGAAAATAATGTATCAGTACTGTATTACAGTACATAAATTTAAGAAATTAACAAAAATAACATATACAATAATACATTTGCATTAAAACTTGCCTAATAAAATTAACTGGGGGAAATGCAATTCTTTCTTATCTGAGTTTAAAACATTGGTAAGGTGTACAGTAATTCCTTAGAAATAGTGGTGCTTTTGTATTTATACTTTACTGTATGTTCCCCAGCAGATTACATTTTTTTTATCAATAGGATTAATTTCTGATACTTATAAGGTTAAAAATTATTATTTCTTATGTTACAACATTAACCCGAAACTAAATTTACTTGTGACTAATGTAATACATATTATCACATTATCAGTTAAAATCATTCATAAATTTAATTATTATTCATAAAAATAGGCTAAGTAATAATAATATCAATAATAGGTACACACTTTATGAAAAGAGAAATCTAAGTACACTTTACAATAATTTGCATAAATATTTTTACTGCATTTGCTTGACAGTCTCAATGCCCCTGAAAAAAATCTGGCCTAAAGGAGTATGAAATTAATGCTCTGTAAATTTGGTCACCATACACTCATACTCAAGGTGCATTGGCTATGAGTTACTTAGAGGAACATGTGGTTTGATGAGGTGGAATGGAGATGGGGTAGAATTTGAAGCAATATCAGTAAGTATCTGTACGAGGTTCCTAAGGAAACAAGTAGCAGTTTCATCTGTGGTCTTGTTGGAGTAGTGGTCGATGGAAATTAACAAACGTCCATCAAACGTTTGGGTCACCACACCAAAGCATATCCCTAAATAGTGTGCACTAAAGGAACGGAGCAACCTGGTTATACGTATGGGGCCATGGTATGTGGCAGGCAGTAGAGTGCGGAGGTTACCCATGTTGGTAAGGAAGATTTGGGAATAGGCAAAGGACCGCAGGCCACACCACTCTAACACCCAGTTTATCGGGAAAATAAAGGACAACAAGCACCCAAGCTGGGAGAAATGCAGTGGTAACTTGTCCTCATCTAGGGCTTTGTATAGATCTTGTTGGATTCTCCTGGCAAGTGCCCAGAAGTTGCTGTCATGTGTCACGTTGTGTTTGAGGGACATGGTGAAAGCCACTGACCCAACTGCCTCCTGGTGTCTATCAGAATAGTAACGCCGTAGGTTGACTGCAGTTTCATGTGTCACCTCCATCTGCTTTGTGCACTTCCCCTCCTCCTGTACTGTGTGGGTGTAGGCAAAGATTGAAGCAGCCAGGAGGACTGAGCTGATTCGCACATCTTCCTCCTTACAGCGGGAGTTGAGCTGCGCCGTCACTTCCCTGGAGAAGTCATGGGTTATTGCCTTTGTGATTGAAGGTGATGGGTTGGGGCTTGGCAGCAGGTATGCTGCTCCCCCTTGTAGGGATCTTAATATATTGTTGCGACACCCCCAAAAGAAGAGGGTGAAAACGGTGAGGGCATCACTAAGAGAGAAGAGGCTCTGGAAGACTGGAGGCACCAGGTCACGGCAGGGGATGTGGTTCTTCTGTCCAGTGGCGAGGCCGTTGATGATAGTGAGGAGGTCTCGGCTGAGTAACATGTTGGTGGTGCCATCACCAATCATATGATGTATTGTTAAAACCAGCACACTCTCTTGGGAGCTGTGTTGGGGGTGCACCAATGTGGCATGCCATAGTGGACCATTTGAGGTGTCATACTCAGAATTCATTTGCTTCTGGTACACTGCCATGGGCTCCTCGGTGCTCTGGCTGAGGTGCACAGTGACTGCCTTTGTGCGCCGGAACCAGGGCCACCACCAGCGCCACACCATCTCCAATTGTAACAACAGTACATTCCTGTAGCAAAATATAAAACTCAGCTCAGCAAAATCAGCATTACAATCATCTGAGACTGCATAGTGTATGCACAATTCCTACTACCTCAAAAGAATATGACAACTTTTCAATTACAGATCAGGACATAGGAATTCTCAAAACTTAGAAACATACTCCTTTGAGTTAGCCTATCTGAAGTAGGAATTTATATCCAGTTAGTCACAAGCAAAACCCCTTTTGAACAATTTCTGATCAGATTGAAAAAATGTCCCAATTTATGCATCGGAGTATTACATCTATGGTACACTATTTTCAATGTTAATGGTGCCACAATCTTTAAGCAATCTCTGAAGCCCCAAGCACTAATTATGTACAGTAGTTATCAGTGCTAAATGGGCACAAACCATAATTTTTTTAACTTTATGTATCCGCTTGACTGACTTTCAACGTCTAACATGTGCTTGGCGAGTTTCAGTTTAACACACATCTGTGGCCCAACAGCCCCAATCCAACATTTCTCAGATTTCTATAAATTTATTCAACCAACTGCAGTAAAAACTAATGAGACTGAAATATCCACAACAGCAGGCTAGTGTGGTAGCATTTACTAAACAGAGATTTCTGGTAACAATGGCCAATGTATTTCTACTACAGTGCTTTGAAAATCATCTCTGTCAACTCTATTCTGAGAAGTAACGTGTTAGCCCATATTTTGTAATTGACAGTATAACAGTGCTGTACATACAATGCTGATATCATATCGTATACTGTATAAACACTCAAGTGTTTGAAACTTGCCAAGCACACGCTATGAGGTGCAAGTCAGCCATGAGATGCTACCTACCAATATCAGCTGTGGACATTGCTTCTAATCTACACAACACCCAGTTCTAACAGTAGAACTTACTCAGCAAGAATAGTTAGAGCACGTTGGACCAACTGTACAGTGACTGGAGAGGTAGATTCGAGGTACAGGACCTGGGCAGTGTTCACCCTCCCCACTGCATACAGTAGCTCCATACTGTTCAAGGGTCGTACCCATTTCCCAGGAAGAGCCCACTGTCCTTCAGCAGCAGATGAAGAGTCTCCAGTAGTCTCATATTCCCGAAGTTCTTGACTCTTTCCTTCGTCAACATTATACTCAAGTTGACGGAGGAGCCACGCCATGCCCTGTTTAATGGTTTGAAGGTAGAGGCACTAGATGGTATCACACAAGTAATTTCACTTCAGTCCTCTGATCAATCTAATATTTCCTGTCTTTTAACCAGATTCCAGGCATTCATTGTCACCCAGAAGAATGAATGAAGCAACTGTATAAATTACAGTAGGCTATAGTCATTCTTGACTTTTGTTATTTACATGGATCCAATCATTCTGTGAGTTACTGAGGTATCTAGTCACTAATCAACCTCCAAACATGAGTCATTATCTAACCTTCTGAAGGTAGCCTAATCAGAGCAAAACTATTCATCTGCTTATTATCACAGGATTTCAATAATTTATTGTCGACATACAAGGCTGTCACTATATTTACACAAGGGATATTCCCACTAACTGTGAAGATTAAAGAAGTAAGACCTATTCTGAATACAGTTTATGCAAAGAGGAAAGGAGCAAGGGTATGGAATCACCACTACACAAAATACAAGACGCCGAAATTGGGGTGCCTATATTTTAAACTGAAGATTTAGGAATATACAAAGATAATGTATGATAAAATAATCCTCAGGTTGAATATTTGCAATCACATGCCTATTGTGTTAAGGTGTTAATTAGGTGAGACGTGGTAAATAAAGTGTTAATTAGTAGGTGAGTTTGACAGTACTGATGTAAATTAAGAAAGGCATATTATGTAATATTAAGGAATTGTGGTTAGGATGAAGGGATGAGGATTGTTGAGGAAGAAGGACTGCATGGATGGGGAATGGTAAGAATTATCCAGTATATATAGCCGACTGGTAATTGACTTCATACCAAAATTCGCACAATCCACACACTCATCACTGAACAATAGGCTATCTAGATCAACCATACTTTTTATTCATATACACCATCCGCACCCACTCACATTTTTCACTTTCAAACCATCCACACCCCACTCACACCATCCACAACCCACTCACATTCATTATCCACACCCCACTCACATTATAATTTACATTCGCCATTCACACCATCTACACCCCACTCACATTATTCACATTCGCCATTCACAACCTCTCATAACATTCATATAACATGCCCCATACACACGCGACATATTATCACTAAATATCCTGGACGCTACACAAATCCACCACCACAACTATGAGACAATTACCCGGTGCACTATTACTAAGCACCCTAGTTCACTATTGACACAAATCACCCACCACAATCACAAATCACCCACCACAATCACGAGGCACGCTGTCACTACAACTGTATAGCTCCCATATCCTCCTTCACCAAGCTCGAGGGTCGAGGCCTGGTGGTGGTGTAAGGGAAGGAGGTGTTGGTCACTTAAAGGACATGACGAGTTGATGTGGAGGAAAATGTCTATGTTTCTGGAGATACACGAGTCCATCGCCATTGTACAGACTTCTTCAACTGGCCTTCCCTGGCCTTGCACACGCGGCCAAACCCTCCCTTATATATATCGCTTTCCTTGCATGTGTTGCCAGTTTGCCATCCTCTGATCTTGCGTTTATTTATCTCTATATATAAAGTATAGTTGGATGCAAATTTGTATGTTTGTGTGTGTATGTATGTATGTGCATCTGACCAAGCACCAGGCGGAAACTAAAAGCGTCGCACATCAAAATTAACATCATCTTCGGAATAAGCACGCAGACAGGAAGGCACCAACCAGCACTTTTATTAGGCCTACTTCGAGTAAATCTCCACTACCCACTAGGGCCCAGTGGCAGTGTTTCCAAAACTTTTTTTGTCGTGACCCTGAACACAAATTTATTTTGGCCTGGCAACCCTGAAGGATGAAATATTATTTCAGTATTATTTTAGTTTTATCCATTTGAAAAAAGGTTATTACATTTTACCATAAGTTACTAATTAATAAATACTCGACTATGTTTTGTTCTATCTTCATTTATCATACTTTATTATTCACAACTATTTTCCTGTCCCAGTTTGAATGACTATTTATATTCCACAGTTATGATGTTACTAATTATGTTTGAATTAATTATACTTCTAATCTCTCTCTCTCTCTCTCTCTCTCTCTCTCTTACCTACTAAAATAATTAATACATGTGTGCTGATGGGCTAGGCTAATTCCAGGTTACCTATAAAAATCATTAATACATAAGATGGGGAGTGGGTTAATGGTTGTGGGTGTTAATAGATGTGTGGAGTGGGGGGGCTGTAAATGTGAATGAAGTGGGGGTAATGATGGTAAGTAGGGGGGGGGGTAGTAAAGATATATGAAGGGAGGGTAATGGTGATGTGTAGTAAATATGTGTAAAGTGGGAGTAATAGTGATGTGCTATATAGAGGGTAGTGAAGATGTGTAAAGTGGGAGTAATAGTGATGTGTAGTGGGGTAGTGAAGGTGTTGAGGAGATGGTGTGGTAAGTGGTGGAGCCCGCGAAGTTGGAGATAGGAGGAAGAGTCCGAGAAGCGAGCGATAGGGGGAGAGTCCGAGAAGCGGGCGAGAGGGGAGTGGGCTGGAATATCAAGATGAAAAAAAAAAAAAAAAAAAAACATGTTTACATACGAGTAAACGTCGCAGTAACTTGTTTCTCCACTCTGAAAAATGTAGTCAAGCTGCTTATTTATTTTTTATTTATTTATATTTTATGAAAGCAACTAAACAAACCCCCATGTTTGTGTCAGGTGGCTGGTGGGCAGGCACGACGCACAAATCTATCTGGGTGGCTGGTACTCCTCCCTCCCTGAGTCCCTGGATAGGCTAGTGTAGGAACTGCGTGGGTGTTAGACGGGATCGGGGTATTTCCAAGGTTATCCAAGGCAAACAACTCCATTATAAGAAGTCTGGCACAAGTATATACTGTCATTTCCTTCTTGTAGCCTGGTACAATAATATAATTTCCTTCTTGTATAATAAAAATATTTTATAAGAAGACTGGCACAAAAATATTGTTTTCCTTTTTGTATGATAACTTTGAGAACCTGGTAAAATTTCCTTGTAACGTCAACACTCAAATAATTAGGGTACAGGTACAAGTACAACTGATGGGCGTACAAAAGAAATACTATTTATATTTTCACTAATTATGTATTGTGATAATATACCAGCTCTTGGCTGTACACTACACAGTGGTACTCAGAAATAAAAATAAGAGCCACTGGAAAAAATATATATGTATCATGCAGCTTAGAAAATTAAAACACCTGTATAAAAAGCACAAGGCTGTAATTCTACTTTACACAAAGAAAAAGCTCGAAGTTGTAATTCATCTTGGTCCTGGATCCTCCAGTCAGCCAATTAGTTGACAACATTGTCAAGCCCCGTACACACTATGCTTCATGTATCAGCCACGTGATGCAGTAGTGGTGTTGACAAAAAATTACTAGCGTCCAAATTGTACTGCAACACCGCTCAGTTGTGTGCTATAGCAATAAGTAGTCAGTCCCTTGCCTGTCTTCCATCGTTGCCTAACAATAATGATTATGTATTCAAGAAGCATGTAATTTTATAAACTTCGGTCGCATGCATATTAATTAAGCATCGTTCAGACAAGCATGCAAGGAAATCTTAAGTAACGAGTCTGAGTACATTAATTCTCAGTAGTGGAGTGATATCGTTATTGTCATTTAATTAAGCAAGAACATTGATGGTTTATACGATGGTGTGTTGTTTGTACGATGACTCCATTGACACACAACACAGTCATAGTAACGGTACTACGTATACACCACACAACTAACCTTCAAACTTTTAACTTGTTCCGTAGTCAATTTATGACTTTATAATAGCCTACACGAATTGGGCCAGACACCACCGAGCGACCAGCATCCTGAGTACAATCATTCTTCCTGGATGTCTGATGCTTCCCGTTCTTCATTTTTGTATTGTGACTCTTTTTTCCTTCTACAAACCTTTAGAGTGATAATACTCAAACACTGCTTCTGCACACTTTTGAGTGAAAACTCCATTTGGCTGGACCTTCCTAACTCCATTTATATTTCCAATCACAACATCAGAGACTGGGTACTTCATCACTGCAGCAGTTATACATCCTTTGTAAAAGGGACAATCCACTGCAACCCTGGCTAGTGGAAATAACTTCCGAGTGCCATCAAATCATAATGACAGAAATCTGTCCCCCTGTATAACTGATTTCTGCACACAGCAACCCGTTGATCCAATCAATGTCTCTTATTACTTTGACTGGTATTCTATTCACTAAACCAGGTCGCATGTGAATCCCAACAGTACTAGCATTAATCATGGCAGAAGCAACTATCCACGTTCTATGCAGAGATGTAGCTGTTGGAAAAATGTGATTATCTTTCGCCTCTGATCTTGAAGTTGTTGGTGATTCAACCTGCTGAACAGCAGCTGCTGATATATTGTTCTGTTGGAGACTGTGTCTCAACCAGTTGTATTGCGGCAGCAGCCTGCTGTTGCCGGCCACTATTCTGATGGAAATGGGACTTTCCAAATTTCAGGGGCTATTTGATACATGATGCTGGCGCTGCTGTTGCTGACGTGATTGAAAATGCTGATGCTGCTGTTCATGTTCCTCCCGCTGCTGTTGAGGTTGAAAATCCTGTTGTTGAGATGTCCCATTTACTCTGGTGTGATAACCATATGCTGCAAAAGTGAGCATGTCACTTATCTCAACCATCTGCTGGACAGTCTTGACCTTGTGTGTCTTGACCAGTGCCAGGAGATCTGTAGAATATGACCTTTGAAGCTGCGTTATGAGAATCAAATCCCGGAGACCTTTCAGTCTCGGGTGTCTCATCCTTATCAAGCCACAGCTGGAGATAACTGGAGAGACGAGCATGAAACTGAGCTACTGTTTCCATGTCCTGTAACAGTGCTTGCTGGAACTGCTTGCGAGTTTCTTCGACTGTCAGACCATATGCACTCAGCAATGCTGCCTTCATATTTTCGTAACTCCTCCTCGAGGCTTCCAACCGAAGGAGAATACTGAGGTGCTTCCCTTCAAATAGCTGCAAGAATTCCATTTTGATTGCCTCTTCCTCCAGATGGTAAGAGTGTGCCACTACCTCGAACCTCTCAATAAATGGCTCTATATCCTGACCTTCTTCATACTTGCTCAGCTGCACACGATGGGAAGAAAAAGCTGGCAACACAGTAGGTGTTTGCTGTCCAATGACAGAGTTTGGTATCAGCGTTTAAAGCACCCCTTATGGTGTTTTTGTTAGGACGAGAGTTTGTAAACTAACTGACGAGACTTACGGGACCCTGTGATGTAGTCAGGAAATTGGAGGTAAAGGAGTCCTTCAAATATTGCCACGAAACACCACCTACATTGAGAAGCTTGTTTCGTGGCATAGGCAGGAGGAATCAGAAGCGACCAGTTCTCATTCACATTTACAGGGTCACTAAATTAAGGATTTTGGTCAATTTCTCCAATGACTTACGACTTTTTTCGGCCACCTTGGTGCCTTAGGTCGAAGTCATACATAGGACTAAGACTATATAGTGGTCGAGGAAGGTAAAGTTGGTAAACTGACCTGTGTAGTTCTTGGTTTA
This sequence comes from Petrolisthes cinctipes, assembly GCA_033782935.1. NCBI lineage: Eukaryota > Metazoa > Arthropoda > Malacostraca > Decapoda > Porcellanidae > Petrolisthes > Petrolisthes cinctipes. The sequence goes on from JAWQEG010006144.1 coordinate 31,722, forward strand.
GGCTAGACTTATAGCACTGACGGTCTAGTTTCACTTTCTATTAAATATCCTGTCTGCCCATGAAATTTCTTCCCTTTAATTTTCTTTTCCTCCAGCAAAGCCTACTCCCAAGGACACTTTCCATTGGCTCACATTGTATTTTCAATCGAGTCTGATTGGTTGCACGCAAACAGAGGTATGTGCAAGTGTGTTATGGCACTGAAATTATATAGAAACGCTTCTTAAATTATAAACATCTAAGACAAAGACGGATAGATAGATAGATACAGAAAATAAAAATCAGAGATTGATATATAAACACATAACACAAATTATAGATACATATATAAACAGAAATAACAAAATTCAGAGATAGATATATAAACAGAAATAATAAAAATCATAGATTGATATATGAACACAGATAATAAAAATAAGAGACAGATATAAAAACAGACAATCAAAATCATACATATAATATAAACAGACATGAGTTAGGTTAGACAAACAAGCAGCCAGGCAAATATAATCACACATTCCTTCCACCTACCTGTATTTCCGCTTCTGTTCCCAATTGTGTCTAGACTGAGAGTGAAAAGACCTTGTTTCCTCAATTACTCTTTTTTCCCTTACTTCCTTCACCTTGAGAATGATGTGTTCGATCTAGTCAGCACAGTTCCTCAACGAATTTTTTCCACATGAAAGATTTGGCTAACTTATCATTCTATACAGCTGTTCATACCTTGCCTCCGTATTTGTATTACTACTACTACTACTGCTACAAAAATTACTACTGCTATTATTATTATTACTACTACTACTACTGAGACTACTACTACTACTAAAAATAATAATAGGCAAGAAATTGTGTGTGTGGTTCAGAGTGGATGTTTTTTTTAGTGTGGCGTTGTGTTTGCGCGTTTATTTTTTTCAGAGAGAGAGAGAGAGAGAGAGAGAGAGAGAGAGAGAGAGAGAGAGAGAGAGAGCCAGCCTAATCCTGAAAGTATGAGCTGTGTCAACAATGACTGAGCAACATCAACAATGACTGAGCAAGAGCGGTGTTAGTACCCGGCAAAACAATAATTAATAAACAGGAAAGATGACACAACAATAATTAATTAGCCTGTGTGTGTGTGTGTACTTACAACCGCCCATCAAACATGTATGTAGTACGTACAGGCACACTCAAATAACCACCAACACTTTCCTTCCATTGTGCAAATAAATCAGTATCATATCAAAATATAATCATACAACACCTTATGTCAACTCAACACACTCAATTATTATTATGAGGTGCTGCAAAATCATACACGTGTTGTTCTTTATTACCAAGTTATTTACTACGATGGAATTAAAGTGTTGCTGGATATTTGATTGTGGCTGTACCTACTGATGATGGCCAATGTTTGTTTTCGGTGTTATGCTAAGGTTAGGGTTCAAATTAAGGACCCTGTGATCGAGTATGAGAAATGGAGGTTTCAGATACCTCCTGACTATGCCACGAAACAAGCGCCTTCCATACAGATCGGGTTTCGTGACAATATTTCAAGAACAACTCCCAAGCACCGGATGACCTTCAATCACGCCTTTGCTTGCTTGCTCAGTCTGGTCGTGACCGTCGATCGTGTTAGTGTGGATGAGGCAAGTTTTATTATTATTGAGAATAAAATATACAGTAAATTCCCACCACCCAAAAAAAAAAAAAAAAAAAAAAAAATGTAAACAAAGTGATTGACTCACTAGGCCTAATCACGTACAGTATATAATTTTAGGGTTATCATCCCGCGCTACAATACACAATAATTATATGGATGTGGCAATCTTTATAATTATCCTATAGGGAAATAATGTGTACATGTAAATATCCCAGAAAATAAAAAAATACATTATTACCTGACTGAGCACGTCGGGTGAATATTACAGTATCAGAATCCTGTATTACACAACGCTCTGTTGGCCTTGACCCCCAGATAGAATACAAGCCATGTTGCCATATTCGGGTTATTTATTTTTCTAGTTTTTGTTTCACGATATTAATCATGCCACCACTCCATGTTTTGCCTTCCTTGTCGAGTATTTCCTCCGATAATAATACTTTTATTTATGCAAGGAAACTACTTATATAATTTTATATATTCTCAATACTCTCTGCCCCTAATTTCAAGCACTGGAAATTCCCACACCTGCAATTTTTTCACACCTGCAGCTACTCTAATGAGGAGGAAAGTGAGAGATAAATATACTAATTGACACTCAAGGTCAGGCAGGAACACAGGTGCGCGTCAGTATTGCACACGTTATTGACTTATTGTATACAAGACTGTCTTGTCATCCACAGTCGTACTGCGCAGATGTAGTGACGTCATGGCGTGGTGGACTTCCCCCATTTTGTCTCCATTTCCCCCCCACAACCCCCCCAGCCTCTGCCCCCAATCACCTCACATGGTGACAGGCATGGAGGTAGTATAGGTGGAGTCGCCATGGCTCACTAATCCAGGGGAATTAAGTGAAGCCGCCGAACTGTCATTTTCGGCGCCTTCAATATGGCGGACACCAATATATGTTTCAGTAAAAGTGGACTTCTGACCTGACATACAAAGGAATTCGCCATCTTGAAGGCGCCGGAAATGACAGATGGGTGGCTTCACACATCAGGTCCTAATGGCGACTCCACCTATACTACCTCCATGATGACAGGTATGGGAGTGAGGTCGCCTACAGGCGTGATCCCGTGACAAAGTTTTTTCTTCTTTCTCTATTCAGTATCCTGTCGGCTTTTATCGTTTTGTTCTAGTTATCATCAGATGAAATTACCCAGGTTAGGAAGCAATTATGAAAAATGAAAAAGGTGGTGAGGAGTAGTGTAAGTGATTAAATTATAATTAGAATGATCTAATGGTGATTAGGAATTAAGTTTAAGATAACTATATGCCCTCACCATCCTTTCATCTCCCTTCCATTCATTGAACATTCATGCATACCATGTTTAAACACAATTAGCCTAAGTTGAACATGCAAGTTAAAGGTAAACTATAAAATTTGCAAACAAACTTGATATATTGCCATTTATTACAGTAGCGTCATACATCTCATTTCTTTGACTTACATACTTTATTTGCTAGCTTTCTTTTGCTGCTACCCATTTCTCTGTTTAATATATGTATCCTGAAGAATACCCTACATCTAACATAAAACCTAATAATTATGCTTATGTCAGCTGATCGACGAGTATGTCTGAGGGATTGGTGGACAGCTGGTTTGATTTATTCAACTCGAGATTTGCATTCAGTAATAAATTCACTAGGGATGGCTATGGACTTCATTTGGAGCAACAAAACAAAGTTTGCATGATATGCTTGATACAGCCATGTCAATGAAAGTTTGTGGAGTGAAACAAAATATGTATTGTGTGTTCCAAATCTTTGCCCAAACTATATGAAATGCTGAAAGAAAATTATGGCATTTCATATATACGCACACATAGGCTAAATCAGGATGTTATAGAACACTTGTTTTGCAGTCTAAGACAAATGGGAGGTACTTATGAACATCCATCACCTGGAGTGGAGCAAACGTGGTCTCTAGGAAATAGATGGAGGAAATGCGGGGGTAGATGGGGATAGGTGATTGCCAGAAACTTCCCAAATACTGGACACCAAGTCTAATTTCATCCCTATTGTATGCAAAACCTGTTACAATTGCACATCAATTCGAACAGTTAAGATGACTGCTAAGCTTTTCATTTTACTTTACCTTGACAAGACCGCAATAAGAAATAAATACACGTGGAGAAGTATAAGTACAACTCACTTGAGTAGTTACCAGTTACTATTTTGTGTTTATTTTGGCTACATGGCAGTATGTCCGTGTGATTTTTCATTAAAAATTAAGCATTGTAGTACACAAGGCCAAGAGATATATATCTTGACCTTGGTACTACACACACACACACACACAGATACACTCACAAAGAGAAAGAGATGGAAAGAGATCAGGATTCTGTATCGGTGGGGAAGACATGAAATTTTATGTTGCAACCCTTTCTTCCTACAGAATCTCACCCAAACACTGCACATGCAGTTGCATGGCATTTTCACACTGGGCACTTGGTGGACACTATAGAGAGATGACCTGTCTCACCTTTGACCTACTGTGAACTGACTAGAAAATGAGCCTGTTTATCACTGTCTGGCAACTTGTTCTGTGGTGTATCCTCGCCGTGACGACATGCGCGAGCGAGACACATTTTTGCCCTTGTATGACAAGGCCTGTTAGTCTTATTAATTATTGGTCTTGATTGTATACACAGTGACGTTATAGCAAAATAAAACCACACGTACACTGACTAGCAGACGGAAAGTTGAATTGATATCCGACTGTTTCGATGGACACTGCAACCATTATTCTACAGTGCATGGATAAGACAAAGCAAAGAATTGGTACTGTACAATACAACAGGCTCCTTTATATACAAAATCTGTGTGTGTGTAGCCTATGTGAAGTCATTAACATTGCCTACCACTACCATTCCTACTACAATAATTCCCAGACTTACCGGTACAAGTGAAACACGACCTTGTGTAACAGGAGTATAATTTAGATTATACTTCCTTGTTCACGATACATTTGTGCTTCACGATGTTGTCAACACCAATAGAAAGGTGATATTTCCTGTATCACTGCAAATCCTCGAACACTCCAATTAAAGTATTGGTAGTGTCATCCCTGACCTATATATAACGACTTCACCAACTTTCCTGTGATAGAATAATATATTGGTATTAACCTTTGGAAACTAGGCAAAAAAGAGTGGTTCCCTTCCACAACACTTATTATCAAGATAGCCTAGCCTAGCTTGGAAGAATGCAAAAAGTTGTTATTCGTAGCTTGGACCAATAAGCTTTAGACGAGTTTCTGTTTCTTTTTCCGGAATAGTGGTGGTGGTGGTGGTGGTGGTGGTGGGTGTCAAAATTTATGATTATTGCAAATGTTTGCTCGTGCTCATTATGATTGTGCTTGTAATGGTAGGCCTATATATATCGTTGGGATGGTGGTGTTGGTGATGATGAAACCAGAGATGATGAGAATAGTGGTGGTGAAAATTATGGTGGACAATATGTTTATAATAGTGGTTGTGAAAGTGATGGTGATTGTATTGGTTTGTGGACAATATGATGATAATAGTGATGGTGAAAGTGATGGTGATTGTATTGGTGTGGTGGACAATATGATGGATTGTTATGTACTGTCACGATCAAAAAAATTCCTGCATCACCTTCGAATGAAACGACCTCTAAATAAAATGATGCTCGACAATTAATTCATGTGGCTCACTTTCATTCACTTGATAATGTGATTTTTAATCGTGGCTGTACAGTGCCACAACGATGAATTATGAGAAAGTTATAGCTCGACTGTCAGTCCACACAAGGGATTGGCATTAAGTTACGCCTAATAAAAAAATATATTGTCTACACGATCTGGTGATAAAAATAGAGAAGTTTAAGCCTTTATCACTCTTTCTTTGGTGAACAGGCAGTAATAAAAATGTTCAATGAAATCTATCAGTATAAATGTTCATGTGATACCGTTCCAAACACAGGCTATATACGTAGGCTTCATGGCTAGTCAGTGACTCATATTATTCGAGGTTTTTCATATGCATTAAGGCTTCCTTCCAACTAATTTTTGTTCCCGCCCGTCGTTCGAAAGTTTACGATAACTTGTACTACATGCATTCTACCAGTTGTAATCTCCATATAATAATAATAATAATAAATAATAATAATAAAAAAAAAACATGATGGGGTACAAATTCCTCCGGATGAGTAATTTGCCTGGTATATATAGTGTCAAGAGACAGGGACATGCTTGAACAAAATATCTGCACCCCCACACCATATTAGGATACGGGTCGTAGGTGAAGCGTAAAGCTGATCCAACAAAAACACGATCCAGCATTAGGCTATCTTCCTATAGTCCCCAAATCTCTCTCTCTCTCTCTCTCTCTCTCTCTCTCTCTCTCTCTCTCTCTCTCTCTCCTGAGAACAACACTTTTAATGAGTGAAGATGTTCTGGGAGAAGACTCAGGAGAGATGATAAGGACCAGTGTATGAGGCTGACCTGACCTGACAAAAAGTAGAACTACCGGTATTGTATAGGTCTCTCTCTCTCTCTCTCTCTCTCTTATAGGACAAAATTTAATGCTGTATATTATCTAAGCCTCAAATCGGTAACACACACATACACACACGTTCACTTTTGTTTCAGTGTCTGCATTCTGGACTACATTTCAGCACCACTTTCATTCTTTACCTTGTCAATAAATATGGTCATTGTTTACTTGTAATGTAACAATGATCACAACAAACCAAACTTCTTTACACGGGTTACTTATTACATCTAAACCACTTGTGAAGTATGTATATGTAATTTATCCACAAATGCCCTATTAAATGTACTCAACCACTTCCCACACAGGCGATAAGTGGATGGAGTATATTTAGGGCCATATTCAAGAACATTCATGGTGTATACGATGATGTGGTACGGTACTATATATGACGGCTCTGTTGTTTATGGAGCCATCGTATCGGTACCACGCCATCGTATGCACCACAAATGTTCTTGAATACGGCCCTTAAATTAATGCAACGGTGATGTGGATAAAGTAGCCTACTATTGGTGCACAAAAGATAGTTCCCTCAGCCAGCCACAATAATATCCTATAACTGAATCTCCTCTGAATCTAACCACTAAATAAATAATGGAGAACAGATATTGGACTGTGTTTTGTTTTTGTGGCCGGCTGAGGGAACGAACTTTGGTATACAAACTGTACATACTACTTACTCCTAACTTCTAACCCGACTTCCATCACTATCACAACTCAAATTAATTAACATCCACTAATTACTATCTAGCCTAACACCATTATCACCACTCATGCCCTTCATCACCACCACACCTTAATTCTTACACCACCACCACTCAATTTAATTAATATCCAATAATCACTATCTAGCCTAACACCATTATCACCCTGAATACACTGATTAGTCTTCATCACCACCACACCGGAATTTTAACATCACCACCACCACCACCAAGCACCAGCAAGACACGTGAGCTTCAAACACACAGACTTACCCCCCACCATTCTCCATCATCAACTACAACCATCTAGAACCACAACATTATATCCACCACAACTATATCTGGCATCGCCACCGTCATAAATTCTCATCACTCGGATCTCTTCCTGACGACCCAGTCGTACCTACCCACCTCTAATGTTTTTGTCAGCATAAATTAAACTGCTTTTCTCCAGTGACTAACAACCTTGGTGATTATAATTTGACTTCCCTGTGCGCCCTTTTTATTATTATTATTATTATTATTATCATTATTATTATTATTTCAGGCATCTAAAATATCTCTCGGGTATTAGTTAAGAAAAGCCACGGAAAAGGAAGTTGTTTTTGCTTTACTAAGTCATTACCCAGTGCATTAATCATGACCATGTATAGTTTCCCTCCTATGTTTGCCCAAGTTAGATCTGGAGTTTGTCCAGGTTAGGTCAGGTAAAGTCAGGGTAACTCCAGAATATATTAAATATTAACTATTTAATGTGTTTTGTTGTTTACTTGATTTGTCCTCAATCCAGCCTCTCGGGGTTGTGTGGAAGGAATCAAACATGGTCAAAATAAACACCGGAAATGGTGAATTATATAATAAAAAAGCTGACTAAATTGTGCAAGAATTTTGTTGCTATTCTTACATTTTACATATATTATATCATAACAGTTTGCGAGCCTGCTTTGTCATTTGGCTTAATGCTTATTTTGTATTAACTTTTATGGACTATACCCAGTAACCAACCCGCTTAACGTGACCTATGTACGAAAATAGATATATACCTTTATATGTAACTTGTTAGGTCTACAATGCTTCTGTAAACTGGCGATATCATTCTTGTAAGTAAGTGTGTGTACAGTAATTAAGTGTGTATGGACCAATGAAGCAGATTAAAGGAAAACACTGCCTCAGCCTCTAGTAAGCAAGTGTGTGTAAAAGTAAGTAAAGTAAGTGTGTATGGACCAATAAACACTGCCTCAGCTTCTAGTGTGTGTAAGTATGTGTGTATGGACCAATAAACACTGTCTCAGCCTCTAGTGTGTGTAAGTAAGTGTGTATGGACCAATGAAACAGAAAAAACAAAACACTGCTTCAGCCTCTACTACACTGAAATGGAATCGATGCTAATGATCTGCTGTATAATAATATATATTTTTGGTCTTATGATGTAAAGTTTAGGATTCGGGGGTATATGATTTAAATAAGCTTCTAGGATCACAGAACTTTACACGGCGTATTTGCAAAACTCCAAAGACAAGCATAAAAATAACATTCAAAATAATACAGGGTAAATCTATCTTTACTGAGGAAATTAACCAACCATTACTATAAAATTATGTAAATATCTATAGGGCCGTATGCAAGAAGATTCATGGTGTTGACGATGACGGCTCCATAGACAAACCGGTACCACACCATTATAATTATACACCACGGATATTCTTGAATACAGTCCATAAAATGTAACACTCACCACAACACCTTCAGGGGCTTCAATTCATCACCACAACACCTTCAGGGGCTTCAATTCATCACCACAACACCTTCAGGGGCTTCAATTCATCACCACAACACCTTCAGGGGCTTCATCACCACAACACCTTCAGGGGCTTCAATTCATCACCACAACACCTTCAGGGGCTTCAATTTATCACCACAACACCTTCAGGGGCTTTAATTCATCACAACAACACCTTCAGGGGCTTTAATTCATCACAACAACACCTTCAGAAGCTTCAATTCATCACCACAACACCTTCAAGGGCTTTAATTCATCACACAGCTACGTCCCAGGTATTATCTGAGGCACGGAAAATATACCACAGGGCCAAAATGTCACTTAATAGTACGAAATGAATGCCGAGTAATTCACCATCACTTCCCACTTCCTGAACTAATGAGTGACTGACCATGAGTGACCAGTGACTCATGGCCTGGGGACGACGAGACTAATAATAAAGAGAGACTTCGGAGAGAGCTTCGAACTTACTCACGTATCCCTCCCAAATGATATAATTCTTTTTCTTTTATTTGTTTACTAAAGATATGTACAGCCTGAAATACATTTGCTGAGACACTCGGGAGAGAGAACATATTTACCGTAAGTATAATTATTTAGTATAGTATAATAATAATAATAATAATAAAAACATGATGGGGTACAAATTCCTCCGGATCAGTCATTTGCCTGGTAGTGTCAAGATATATATTCATTTAGTATCAGCCAGTTAGTTAGACTTGTGATAATTATCGCAAAATGCGAAAATTTGACACACTATGCGATATGCGATAACACGCATGCGATAAATTTCATATTTGTGGGTTTTGAGGAACAACAGAATGAACATTTAGTAAATACCAAAACTACAAAATAATTGTTAGTTTCTATAATTATCATAATACCCTATACTATATTGTCGTTAATAGCTATTTTGTTATTGAATAAAAATGAGGGAATTGTAAAACAAACCATTATAATTATTATGCTGTAGGAACACTAGCATAACAGTAGCAGTTAGAGTGGTTAATCTACGTGATGAAATATCGTTGTTTGATGAAAAAGTGATACTGATATTTTATACCTAACAGGTAGGATGGGTTAGGATAATAATATGAGCTTGAAAATCTGGCAACGCTGTGCTGAGGTCAAAGGGTACCCAGGCGGAAGAGACCATTTTTTTTTTTTTTTTTTATGATTAAGGTGTTCCGTGTAGTGGGGTAGGTCAAGGTGATTCCTCCACTCACTCTTTTTTATAAGTAGATTACCACAGCAGACTACTATGGGCCATATGCAAGAACATTTGTGGTGTATACGATGGTGTGGTACCGGTACGATGGCTGTGTAGTGAATCTATGTAAATATGTATCCAGGCTTGCTTCGGATAGCCTGATCGAGTATTAAGCGAGCTCAAGCTAATATAAAACAGGATAAGCGGTGATATTGGTTCACAAGTATATGTCAAATGAATCGAAACTTCAACAAAACCTAGACTCAAATTTTGGATTGCGAATTTGCGAGTGTACTGTACGGTGCTATTATTTTTTTTTATGAGGTTGCATGATTGTGGTGCTCGTTCATAATAATTATTGTATTCAGTTATATGCAGAATAAATTTTGTACCGTACCAACCTTTACCCTTCAATTAGACACGGATAAAAACAAAGCAGTATGATAATGATAGATGCAGCTTAAAAAGAGCTTCTCCATAATTATGATGATGATCTGCTGGAGTAGTTTATATCATTTACTGTTGAACTTAACTAATCGCAAATGTCAAATTAACGCCTTTCAGCAGTCATTAACCTATTAGTACCAATTAAAATTAGCTTCTAAATCTGAATTCCTGTGTTATAAAAGGCTCATTATTATATCGTGGGTTGAAAAGGAGAATGTGATCTAGCTACTTTCTGGGTATTTATGTCTGCTATTCTATTTCATTTTTCCACCCCTCGTTCAGTACCCCCACCCTCCCATATATTAAAAGAAATATTCATATAAGGAAACCGAGGTATTGCTGATGATAAGGCAAATAATACATCTTAATGCACATGGCACACTAATATTTTATTTTTCAGGATTTCATTTAATCTCTTTGATGGGTTGCTGGAAGAGGTAGTGTGAAGACAGTAATAACTTATTTATAAAGAATGTGATGTAAACATATGTGCAGTTTTGTTGCCTGTATAATTTTGTCAGACACTTATATAATCACAATGTGAAAGGTCAAGGTCAGGTCTAGGGTATATCATAGTACAGGGTTTCAACATGTAAAATCTTAGGTCAAGTTGCAAAACGGTTGCATGTAAGTAGCCTATGATGTAGGCTAAGTGGTAAGTGTAACAGAAGAAGCGAAATATTCAGCATTATACACATAATATACACAATATACATTCATAGAATTTCAGAATATATATTATATGTATAAATTATCAGTATATACAATGAGAAAAGAAACATTTAAACTAGTACAGTACCTAAGAGATCTGAGATGTTCTTGAAATGAATAATGATTATATTTCAGCAAATGGTCTCAAACCTGTATAGCTTTACATAATAACAATGTGTTAATGCTGTCAGTCAGCCTATGCCAGAAGTCTACAGTACTTCATATGGTAAGTAATGTTAAGTAATTGCATTGGTGTTAAATAAGAGCTGGTGCTCAGATAACCGAGATTAAACTTTCAAAATTGAATAAAGATATGTGGTTATGATTTGCTGCTGATGTGTTTATAATTAGTATGCTGTTGTTATACCCACATTATATACATTATAAAGTTTATTCAGAAGTAACATATTTTTTTCTAAAGCAAGAGAATTAATTTGTCACTCAAATGAAAATGTATTTTACCTTTGCATTGTAAGAACACATTTCTATTCTGGCAAACAACTAACTTAAGCTACTGTACGTTCTTTCTGAATATCCCTCATAATTAAGTAATCTCATTCCACTAAGTTTATACAGTATTCTACAGTAGCAATTAAGCCTGCATCATGGAATACAACCATATGCACACATAACAAATACAGTATGTACAACACAGTGCCATTGTTAACACTGTGGTACACTCACCACATGTTGGTAAATGGTTTAAAGACTCTTAGTATTATTCCTCACAACTATAAATTATGCTTACTTTAATTATTTTTAATATTGCCTATCATTTCCTGGGTAGATAGAGTATTATTTTCACAGGAAAAATTGCTCTTGATGAGTTACGGTATAATACAAGATGACTAGGACAGTGACAGGACTGGAATTTAGGATTACAGTGAATTTCAACAAGTTGACAGCTCAAGTGGGGCAAAAGTTTTTGGCTTTTATGGATTTCACTTGGCTGTATAATGTTGATGATCAAGGCTGAAGAACTCTATAAATTAATCTCATATGAAGTTAACTCCCCATCTGTCATGAATTCTCGACTGTGCCGGGCTGGAATGACTACAGGTATATATTATAGCACACGACCCCATGGCCAGAATTCAAACCCGTACACCCCTGCTTTATGACTCTGAGGTCGGTATTATTAAACAAGGAAAAGGCTCTATCTTTGTCACTTTATTTGTATTACAAAATAATACAAATTGAGTGATGAAGAGCCTTTTCCTCATTTAAAAATATCACCCTGAGTGTCAAAGCTCTTACTGCTTAGCCATGATGGGTGCATCTTTATTTATTCTACTAATCAATAATTATTACAGTACAGTTACATGTGCTATGCTGGCCATAACTTCTGGTGGCAAGATGCTCTCAGAAAATTGAAAGGGCCTCCGAAACTACACCAAGAAACACATTATTTCAGGTTTGATGTGTGTGTGTTTTATTATGGCAGAGTTTGGGGGAATCCGTTTAGCCTTCCATTCACACTTGTTGTTACATACTTTTGTGTGGTGCTATGAAGTGTAGCAAGCTGGATACAACACTGCTCAGCACAAACCTGGTAATACCTTGAGCTGGAAGTGTAAATTATTATGCAGACCACTATGGCGAATGACAGCAATGTTAAAATTAAATTGAAAGTAATGTCACCCGAGCCAGACCATATACAGTACAGGTATATCTTTTAGCTTGTAACATCAACACAAGTCACAAGACAGCTAGTTTTATGAGAAGAACATACAGCACTTAAATAACTTAATATACATATTTGACAACATCAGACAAAATAATGCTTATGTTAGTATTATGCAAAAAAAATACAAGACCAAATACTGTATTGTAGCGAGCATCTACATGAGTGAGGGCAATACAAAATAACAACAATCACCAAGGAAGGTTTCTTCTGATGGATGTCTGAATCACACTCCTACATAAACAAATGGTGTCTGGTTTGCTTATAATAATGACATCATGAGGCCACCTGTTGAAGTCACGTATGGTCCTGAGTCAAGATCTGTGTTGGCTCTTTCTTTCTTCCAATTTTTTTTATTCCTGTAATTTTTTGTATTGTCTACATTATCTAATTTGACTTAAATTCATTAGAAACAAAAAAGTAACAGTCTAAGACAAGCTTGTGTTTGGCTGGGGTCAGTTTTGACTCCCCTAATGCCTTTACAAAACCTGAGAAAGAAATTTAAAGCAATGCTAAATTTTCTTCTAGTTATCCTTGACTCATTAAAAAGAATGTAATTACTTTAATGTGTTCTAAAGTAGCTTAGTGTATAAGGTTATGAGTGAAGCTACAAAAACTATTACTGTACAGTACAGTATTATGATGCTTCGACACCAGGCTACCAGATCAGTCCTCAAACCAACACTAAAATAAACCCAGGGAAAAAATGTAGACTATTATAGCAAGTCACTCTACCCATCCATTACTACTGTAGTTGAATCAGGATATGACGTCACCAGAAGCAGAGGCCAGGGGTAACTGTGAACCCATGTGTGTGTGTTGAAAGGTTACATAGCACTGCTTCTAATGGCTTCATGTTATCAGGAATGCATTGTGAGGTGGGAAACACAAAGAGCTTATGGGTCGCATTGGTAAACTTCTTCGAGGAAAAGGCTTTCGTAGCTCAATTCCTATTGCAGAGTAATATGTATTGAGAGACGAAGAGCCTTTTCCTTGAAGTAGTGGTTTAATAATACCACGCTATGTATGCACCACATCCTAGAATCAATGCAGAACCTGTTTTTGACCATTAGAAACTTGAATAGCAGAAAATATGTTTGTAATATCTAAATTAACATATGTGTCTATGAAAGATAAGCATATAGACTTTTTGTATAGAAATATAGTGTTATTTTAAATTTAATAGAATATTTTAGAAACAAGTGTTGGTTCTTTGGTAGAGGAAAGTTTCTAGTTGTTGTTGTGTGGAATGTGAAGGTACTGATGCAGTCCACAATTTCCAGCCCACCTGGGATGACGGATAAATGAAGTTAACGCAAGCTAACTTTCTGAACACAGTAATCCCTCGTTTTCCACTGTTGCTATGAGTGTGTGTTGTACTCTTATCTGTGAATCTGTGTACATTAAACCCTCATGATCCACAGGGTATAAGGGTGTGTAATGTACAAAGAGGGTTTACTGTACACAAATTCATTACAAATAGTGCCATACACACACCCTTAACACCAGTAGAAAACAAGGGATTACTGCAATGGCTCTCTGTGTTACTTGCATAGTAATGGAGCAGAGGAGGTGATGAGGATGTAAACAGATCACTTAGCCATCATACAGGAAGGACAGCTTGTGATAACAGATTAGGGAAATAGATGTTTTTGACAATCTCAAAGTTCCTTCAACCTGTGCCATAAAATTAACCGCCTGTAATGAGGGAGGCTTCGTATATTGCACAGTTTGGATGCCTCAGTAGCATCCAACTTGCCAATAACATTTAACCCATATAAACCGCATTTTAACACATCCAAGTACACTACTGTACTCCGGAAAGTATGGACTGCAACTGTACCGAGTGAGTCTCTTCTTCTCGGTCACTACGAGTGGAATGCAAGAATCATCATACAACTCAAGCAATCACAAACATCTCGTTTAAGATTCACAGTCCCTAGATGACTATGTGTACCCCGACCACTCCAAAAGAGGAGCTACTTGCATATCCATGATCCTCTTGCTCCTTCACCTGCCTTTGTGTGTTTTATATTACAGTACATTAATAGCTTTATTCAGTTGCTGTATCTCTATGTTTATTTCCTGTTTTATTGAGACTGTACCATGAACAACAAATTTATACGGCAATACTGACTTTGTATGTCCAGTATATCATATATATGTATGTAGTGTATATCAGTGTCTTTCCCTGGAACAACAGATTTTTCTGTAGACTACTGTTTCTGACATATCAAATAATTGGAATGTGAGACTGACAAAGAACTATACTGTACTATATTAGACATTTGCTTCAACAATTTTAATAATAATTCAAGAGTTATAACCTCCTGACTGCTTGCCTTTATGATCAAAATTTCCCAAGATGATGCTAAAATCATATCACACATTACACAGTAGTCAATGTCCTTACCATTTGGCTTTTGGACCAACAAACAGGGCAGGAGCATGGATCTACAAGTGGCTCTACTCGGACTGGTCGGATTATAAAGCAATGATTTGAACTTGCTTCTTCTTTATACAAGGCGGGTTAATTTTTAATTCCACTTAAAAGCAGAAGTACAGTACAGTAGTTAGAGCATCAAAACTATCTATGTACAACATTATGCTACACTTGTGAAGATTACCATCATATTTGCACTAAAACTCTGAGTGAACAATGCGGTAGTCTGAGGCTGGCTCAGTACCCAAGCATGTAAGACATTTACCTCAGGCAATCACATGAAGGTAACTGAAACTCAAATTACAGTAAAATAATTACAGTATGACATATGGGGAATCAGAAACCAAGGGAGATGATATTCAAGATAATCCACAGTACTCCCTGACCCTTTGCTCTCTCTCTTGTAAACTTTATCCTTACTTACCTTCTTTTACTCTCCTACTCACTCCATTTTCCCTTCCTGCCCTTCTTTTGCACATATTGCTTCACTTGTCTATCTCCATCTCACAATAACTACCTTCAGAGAAAAGAAAGAAAAAAGACCAGTAATTCTCAGTTTGACATAAGTTTTCTTGGGTCATTCCCTCTTGTTGGAAAAGTTTCAAAACAAATTTCATACCACTGAAAAAAGAAAACATTTCCTAAAAAAAAAAAAAAAAAACAGCCTAAAAAAAAATCCCCTCCCTTTAATCTTGCTTATTATGCTTTCTTTTAATTGATATTTTGTGAAAGTACCTGAAATTATTAGAATTTTATGTACAACACTTAAATAGATAAATTCTCCATATGGATTAGTTTGAACAGCAAAACCAAAAACATACTAAAATTGTACAGTAATTCACACCCTTTCCCCTATTTTCTGACTCCCCATATGCTGTGGACTGTACACACACTTTCTACCAGCTACCAGAACAATGCGTTAAGACTGCAGTATTGTAGTTATCGTCCTGTAACTAACACCACATAAAATAACTGCAGCGCCGGGCAAGTAAGGGCACAAGTTAGGAACAGTAAGTAGATAGTCTAAGATGTGGAATGTGAGTAATTATTATGAGTATTGTAGCAACAAATTATTTACAGGCAATTTAAAACCATTACCATTCATTCAGTCATAAATATTCCCTTTGATGTGGTCCAAACAGTGTGCCGTACTGTTGAAATTGACACTAATCATTGTCACAAGTTCCTCCTTCCTAAATATGTACAGGTAAAGAATATTTAGGTGCATTACAGTGTCAGTAGTTTCATTCTTAACAAAACATCCATTGAACACATAGGCATATATCAAGGCTTTTGAGAAACACCTAATCAAGATTGATCACACAGGTTAAGTAGATCAACAAAGCATTTGGTAACTATAAACATACTGAAAGAGTTACGGTATTAATAAACCTTAAAAACAATAGTAAACAAAAGGTCGAAACAAGCACTGAAGCCTGTCACAGAGGTAAGAGTTACAAAAACTGCCATATGTTGCCCAAAAACTTTAGGCCCGTACCCGCCTGAAGCGCTGCAGGAACAAACAATCCAAAGAAGACATGAAAGGGCAAAGAGTCTGTTTTAACAGGTGCAAAAGGCAGTGTGGAACTCTACGTCATACTTTGCTCCTTCCACTGTCTGTGTTAAGGCAGAGGCTCAACAAAATATCTCTCTCTCGTGCATGCATACAACGCTTCTTCCCTCGCGACGATTCTATCCTCAGCATATTTTTCTTATATCTAGGTTGAGTGTGGTTTAAAATTGCAATTTCCTCTCACTGATGTCAAAACTAACCTCTGTAGGTACAGTCTATAGCGCTTGATTCATTTATACCCTTGTTAGTCTTGGCAAGTATCATTTTACATTACTGTATACAGATGGAAAAACTCTGACTTTTTTTTTTTATCTTGGAAATGAGACATAAGCCAGATAGCTCTAGGATTGACCTCCCTCCCACCCAATCTATCTTTCTACATCTCTTCGTACAGGGTTATTTCCTATAGGGATGTGGGCAGTACTGTACAGTATTTTAAGGGTTTTGATGCCCTTTCAGACTCCAGCCTATACGTTTTTTCAATTCTTCAACTGTCCCTCCTTTCCTTCATGCTTGCTCTCTCTCCTTTCTATCTCCGTCTCCCTCATGCTACATGCTCTTCCAGGCCTAATGCAGTTTTCTTTCTTTTCTTCGATACAATTCTTCCTATACATAACGGTATGGTAAAAATTAACAGCCAATATCGTAGAGGATGCAGGTGATTGGCTGCTGCTTATCATTACTTTGGAGTCATACATCAACCAATCAGATGCTAGTCACGGATATCGACTGTGGACATTTACCATCGGCTAACAATAAACAAACAATAGTAGGCCTACCACAGATGACCCCCTTAGTCTAGCACTGGTGGGGTATATACTGAAAACTCACCCCTGGGTACTACATCACTGCCCACTTTTATTTTTTCCAGAGCATAAACTCACTGCTTGCAAAAATAATCCTATTCTATGCTCTTATTTACAAACATTCCGGCTACCCCCTCTGGCAGACCCTCAATATAATTAATCATGTTTTAGTACAGTATTGATTGGTCACTATTTATGGAACTGTAATACTGTACTGTACTTTCCTTTCAGTTTCGTTCCATTCCACTTAATTCTTTGTAAGCTATATTACAAGTTTATCTTCAATCATTTAAATACATCCTCAAAGTTAAAATGTTCTGTTATAAAATATTTTCAACAAATCTCTGGCAAAAATTTATCTTTCAAATGCCAATGCCACATATACGAGAAGCAATTCCTGTACGGTGCTACATTTTACTTGGACTTATTTTGACAATCTAGGAAATATTTCTCTCTCATCTTGCACACTAGCTTTATAATTTCTTTATTCAACTATGTCTGATCCCATGTTTCTATCTTCCTCCCTCTTCCCCTACTTTTACTTGATATATTTTAAATCTTTAAGCCTCATCATTTGTCTCTGTTTTCATCTACCTCTTCAATGGCTCTTTTTTACTTCTCTCTAGATCTATTTGCCGATATCTAACTTCTATGCATCTGACAGTTTCTCCATCACTAACTCTCACAAATATGTATTTCCCAAATTCTTCCTTATCTTCTCCAATCTCCATCACCATTTCTCTTTTCTATACAATACTCATGTCTCT
>JAWQEG010006145.1:0-2500 GCA_033782935.1 Petrolisthes cinctipes
TGCGATAAATTTCAGAAGTCATAGATTTATAGATAAGATATCAAAAGTTAAAGCATGCAGTGCAAAGGTAAAGAAACACGAGAGAGTACACTGATGCACGGGAGAGCAAGGCTGGAGACAGAGACACAAGGATAAACATGACAGGACACAGCTTGATTAAGTTCGATTTGGCAAAGATTTATCAGTTCCCTTTCAGACACTTCAAGCGGGACTGAAGACACAGAAGATAGGACACGGTAGGACAGTTCACGATATGCCAGGACAAAGCAGGACACATCAAGCCAAGACAAAACACCTAAGGATGCAGACATGTAAGGACAAATCAAGACAAGGTAGGAATGAGTAGGACGAAGTCAAGACAAGGAAGGATTAACCAGGACAAGTTAGGGCAATTCTGAACAAAGGAGGATACGAAAGGACTCACCAAGACAAGACAGGACACGGCAGAACATAAGAGGAGAATCAGGACAAGGAAGGATTTACCAGGAATATATTCAGGGCAAATGTGGACCACGGAATATACGGAAGGACTCACCATGCATGACAAGACAGGACACATCAGGACACGGCAGGACATGATAGGACAGTCAGAACACAGCCGGCTCTCCTTGACTCGCCAGGCCACGAGGGACCTCAAGTGGATTAGATGACGCGCACCGATATCGACTGGAATTTCATTTGTTTTTTATCCATTTTTGTTCCCTCGCTGGGGGAAGGAATGTTGTAATGGAGCAAGGTATCAGGGTGAAGTGGGAGCGGAAACGAGAGAGGTTGGACTGGGGGACATGAATGGGACCGGTGAGAGGATCGAGGTTACGAATAGACGGAATAGGAGTGTAGTAGAGGGAAGGGGAAAGTGCTGGTAGTTGCTTGGTACAGGGAGAGGTATTTTAGGAAAGAGAAATGGGGACGGATAATTTGAGTGAAATAAAGCAGTAAAGATATGCTGGATCAAAGTAAGAATGTGGAATGTGGTAGATAAACGGAATGGAAGGGAGAGGGGTTGCACATCGAGAGATCGAGTGAAGGAGAAGGGAAGTGGAGTTAATCTGAGAGAGGGTTGGGTGGTGGGGGGTTAACACAAGAGCCGATACAAGGAGGTCAGATAATGAGGGTTTTTTAAATGACAAAGGGGTGAAAAAGAAAAAAAAACGAGGTTAAAAAAAAAATCTACTCCAGATAGTCGGGAATGGAGATGAGGTCAGATGGAGAGTATGCCGAGTGAAGATTGTGTTTTGGTTTTGTTAGGGTGGTAGGGGTCGTTTGTTTGAGGTGGAGATTGGTTCACAGTGGGTGAGCGCCATGTCAGAATGGTTGGTGTAGGGGACGAGTCTGGTCAGGAAGGGTGGAGTCAGAGCTGTATTCGGCAGGGGTTGTGGCAAGGTTAATGTTTGGATCGAGGTCAGAGTGGAGTGGAGTGAAGGTGGGAGTCGGTAGAGGGGTGGGACTAGGTTGTGGTAATGTTAAAGGAAGGTAGGAATGGGATAAGTAGAAGGTAGGCATGAATAGGAGTCAAGGTAGAATAGGGCATAATCAAAACATAGTCACTGAAGATTTATGTCAAAATGGACTAAAGGCTGGGTTCGTGAGAGGTCAGGTTGAAATGAGGCTTGGTTAAAGCAGGTTCTAATTAGGATCAGCGTGGCCAGGGCAAAGAATGAGTATAATTAGAGTGGCTTAAGGGTTAAGTCAAGTTGAGATAAAAGAAGGATCAAAGTGCACTCAGAGCAGTGTTAGCATTAGGTTAGGACGGCAACTGGGGATGAGGTTGGGTTCGGTGTGTCAAAGGTGAAGGGGAGTGGAGTTATAGAAGGAGTGTGCACCAAGCTAGAGTGGTTGGGCGTCTCTGTGAGAGGTTAGACTCGAGGATGGACGCTGTAGGGTTTGGGGGAAGGGTAGGGTAGGCCATCAGAAGGGAAATTGGAATGGAATCAAAGTAGAGTCAGGGTGGTGATATAGGTCTGTCGGGCCGAGGGTCAAGGTAGGGAGGGATTGGGAACACCGGAGAACAAGGAATAAAAGAGTCAGTCATAAGGAAGAAACGAACTGAGGAACAAAATATAATCAGGAAAGAAGGGAGGCGGTAGATCAGAATGGGGGTCAGGGTGAGGGTAAGGGTCAAAATATGAGATGGTAGGGGGGAGGGGACAATAAGAGGATGGAGCTATGTAGGGGGGAACAGTAGTAAGATAATGTTGTAGATATACGGTAAGGGGAGAGAGGGGAGAAGGGGAGAGGGGATTATGTAAGGGAAAACAGAGGTAAGATTATATAGTCTCGGTAAGAATAGAGGAGGAGGAGGAGGAGGAGGAGGAGGAGGAGGAGGAGGAGGAGGAGGAGGAGGAGAAGGAGAAGGAGGAGGAAGAGGAATAGGGGAAGGAGAGGAGGGACTAAGTAAGGGGGGACATGGCTCAGGGAGGGGGGGGAGGGGTGTAAGGATAGAGGGGGTATGAGGGAACTATTGATGGGGAGAGTCTGCTCTGGAATCCATCTCTTACAT
>JAWQEG010006145.1:7500-22500 GCA_033782935.1 Petrolisthes cinctipes
TTCCTTATGAAAATCTTCTCTTTTGTGATAAGCCTCGCCTCAAGTCCCTTTTCCCCTAAAAACACAACCTTTCACTTACATGCAGTATCTCTTCCCTTAAATCTTTTCCCTTAAGGACCCTGTGATCTTGTTTGAGAATTGGAGGGGCCTGATTCCTAATGACTATGCCACCAAACAAGCTCATCTCATATAAATGGTGTTACGTGGCAAAATTTGAAGGATTCATTTACCCCCAATTATTTGACTACATCACAGGGTCCCTTAACCCTCCACTGTTATCTTTCCTGTCAGTACAAATATCTCTGTAATTTCCTATGACCCATAAGAAATAAATCATTCTAAATTTCCCTAACAATAGACCTTACATTCCTTTTTTCTTGTCTTTCCAATCCAATAATTCCTAAAAGTTTAGAGTACGTTCACCATTCCACTGTTTTACTTCTCTTCATACCTATTCTTCCCTCCTTCTCTTTTTCCCATTCCTTTCCCCTATCTTCCCTTTTTTCTCCATTTCCTTCCTACTCTGCTCCGCTTCATTCCTTTCTTTTCTCTCTTCTTTCTCTCACTCTGTACTTCCCTTTGACAATCTCTCTTCTTTCACTTCGTTTTTTTCGTCTTCTTTGTGTACTTAGTTTGCCATTGTCTTTTATTCCATTTTTTTTTTATTCCTCTTCACTCCTCCTTGCCTATTTCCTCCACAAATTTTCCTCTCTTTCTTCCTTCCTTTCTCTTACAGTTCTCTGGTATACCCTCTCCTTCATCTCTTTTATATTTCTCGTTCTCCCTACCTAACTCTTTCTTCCAGACACTCTCCTCTTCCCTCTTTCTGTTCTAATCTGTAGTATTTCTTCCTTACTTCCTTCCTTTTATCCTCCTCCCTCCCTCCCTCGCTTCCCACCACTCTCTCTCTCTCTCTCTCTCTCTCTCTCTCTCTCTCTCTCTCTCTCTCTCTCTCTCTCTCTCTCTCTCTCTCCTTCCTTCTAACTGAGACCTGACATAGCCTAACTCTCTCTCCCGCTCTTCTCTTTCTCTCTTTCCCTTTCCCCACTATCCTCTCTCTCTCCCCCCTATCCTCTCTCTCTCTCTCTCTCTCTCTCTCTCTCTCTCTCTCTCTCTCTCTCTCTCTCTCTCCCCCTTCCACTCCCCTCTCTCCTCCTCTACCCTCCCATCCTGTCGTCTACTTTCCCTATCATCCTTTTCCAGACTCCGAGGCCTTCATCAATATCCATCACACACTCCATCACGCAAGATCAGTTCCTGTCTCGCATATTGGGTTCCAAGATGACACTCACACCCACACTCACTACACTCTACTAATACTTTCACAATCTCGGGAAATCCCTACTCCCCTCTCACCAACACTCACTCTGTTACTACTCTCACATGTAGCTTCGGGAAATCCCTGGTCCACTCTCACCCACACTCACTCTACTATTACTACTCTCACAGCTTCGGAACATCCCTACTCTCCTCTCACCCACACTCACCACTCTGCTACTACTCTTTCAGCTTCGGGAAATCTCTGGTCCACTCTCACTCACACTCACTCTACTACTACTACTCTCACAGCTTCGGGATATCCTATTTCACTCCCCTATTTACAAACACAATGTCTACTGCACCACTGACCACAAAATACCAATAATCGTGACTGCATTCCCTTTGTGTTCCTCCCACATGTAGCCCTTGCAAATCTACCACTCCTTCAACGTTAACAAAATACTTCTCCAAAAATGTTTTCCCAAATCCTCGTCAGTTCTATTCCCGTACCATCGACAACTTCTGCTACATCCAGTCTTACAGTGATAGACTCCTACGACAGTTCTAATCACATTATCAGAACAAGTACAGTCCACACTTCACCCCATCTTTATGAACCTCTTTCAAAAGGGTTACTCATCCCATTCCTGGAACACCGACAATTTATGTTTCATCCCCTCCTACCTACAGACATTTCTCACAGCCTTTCCAGTTCGTTTTCCATTCCTAAAACACGAATAATACCTGCTATAGCCCCTCCAACAGACATTCTCCACCACATTTCAAGTTCGATTAACTCCCGCGACCAAAACGTCAATCCTGGAGACTCTACCTACCACACTCACTCCAACACAGACATCCATTCCCCTAGCAACTGCCACAGTCGTTCTCATAGGCAATAATAATGACAGACATTTTTTCCAGCTATCCCTTCTATTTTGCACTTTATACCCACACAACCCAATTCCTTCACATTCTGTATCCTTGCTACCCATTCCATACTAACCCCCACATACCTTGTCCATACCTACACTGTGATATTTACATACCCAGCAATTATGTTAAAGAAGTGGTGCCGGTTGGTCATTGACACTACTGTGCTACTCACAGTCTCGTAAATCCCTCTTATATTCACTTATTACTTAATTGAAGGGGTTCCCATCTATATATGCATTAACAGTAGTAATATTAATTAACTAAGGCAGACAAAGACTGCTTACGTTACTCTACTACCGGTATATTTATTCTCAACAATGACCAACAATAATAAATTTAAAAAATAAATAACACACGCACACATCAGTCACACACAAGAATTCCTACTCGCTAGCTAACTAATACGCTACGGAGTTGAATTACGGCGCTTTCAAATCTAAGTAGTGCATTAATTTCTATAACGGATTCACTGACACACTTATTTAATTATAATAATAATACAGAGCACCGTAATGTTGGCCTGTTGAATAGCCTACTAACCTTACGTTAAATTATAACAAGGGCCAAAGCTAAGACTTATTTAGGTACTTGTTTTAGACCTTTTCTATGGCTTCCTAACCATACGTTAAATTATAAGAGATGTAAGGCAAAGCTAACACTGCACTTATCTTTAGAAGCTATTTCAGGACCTCCTACACAATTACATTAACTTAATAGTTAATAATAAATAAAAACTAACATTCGCATGCTCTTATCACCTTCCACGATTCGTTGCGTAGATTTGGGAAGATATCTCTGGCCAGCGGACTGAGAATAATCCAGTTGTTCGCTCAGACGCTATTGATCACTCGATTACCTGGTCACCCAGCAGAATTAACCAGCTGAGTAATCAACAATGGTGCTGAGAGTATTCAGGTAATGTACCGTGAACCTCTACCACGTGATTACGTACTGCCGTCGGTGAAGGACGAGAGAGACGAGTGACTGAGTGAGTATGCTATAGTAGGAGGGCCAAGCGTGAAAACACAGCGAACGGCGGTGCTTTTCCCTTTATATATCCTCGGTCGCTACTTTTGAATAATAATCCCAGCACGTACATTGGTCATCGCTTCGATGCGATGCAGGAGAGTGATTGGCTCAGAACGTCAAACATGCTAAGTTGTGACGTCACAGAGTTCGAAACCCTGCATCTCCTCAATTCCTATTTCCTGGCTATAATTACGTCACTAACATACATTTGCCTATCAGTACACAATGTATTTGCCTATCAGTACACAATGTATTTTAACGCCACTTCATGATAAACATGTCATATTTGAAGGATTTACTTCAATCAATAAATTAATATACTCGGCAATTATGTTAGGCGTAAGAACAAGTGGATCGGTTGAACGCTGCAGCTACGCTCGAATCAGCTGGCCTCTGGTGGACACAGCACCCCGCAATTTAAATTTTTTTCATGCCGTGATAATTGACTCGTGACATACACCTTCCCTATATCCTCACACTTTAGACACACACACACACACACACACACACACACACACACACACACACACACTAAATCATTATCATTTTTTTTTTCAAACCCCGATGACATTCGTAATCCCATCAGGTCCCTTATATACATCATAACACCTCAGTCACTACCTACACTCTTCAACCCAGCTGCTCTCTTCCATCACTCACACTTTCTTACATTCCCCTAAAGCTTAATCACATCTCACACCCAGGTTATACATTGACACTTTTTTACATTCCTCTAAAACTTCATCACACTTCACACCCCAGTTACTCCCCCCACACATATCTTTATGGCTCATCCTTACACTCGTTTTAGCTAATCCACCAACAGTACCATTACATTTCAACGCTGACCAGTGGTTTTATACTTTGTAAAACTGTACTGGATGATGTAGTGTGTTAACCATAAGGGTTTGTCACACCTTCAACCATTTCCTTGTTTTCATTGAATGTAAAAAAAAAAAAAAGAAAAAAAAAAAAAAAAAAAAATGAAATTATCGAATAAATTTCTTATATCATTGTAAAACATTCACTAATGATTCGATTAGCCCTCGATTGCAGAGGTCTAAAAGCTTGATAAAAAAAAAAAAATATATATATATATAGTTTAATTTGTCTAGGTATATACGCTATATAATTTCAACGGTTCTGTCTGTATGTAAAATATGCTGTATCTGAATTCATGGATTTTGCAAAGAGATATTTTTTTTCCATTCCCGTTTTCAGAGCTACTACTATCCTGCTTTACCCTGGAATAAGGATTTGGCGAAAATGTTCCATCATAGTCCGTCAAAAGGAACAGGCTTGCATTGTCCAAATTTGCATACCTATGGGTAGGAGTAACACATTTTCTTCTATGGTGATGTCTTAAATGAGTTGGTGTCTTTTCCTGGCCAGTCAACACTGCTCCCTAAGGCCTGTATTTTTTCTGTCAGTTCATCCTCACCGAGTGTCTTTTTATGGTTAGATAATACACGTCAACAATATATTACACATGTTTTGCTAGACCTGGTAACACGCACAGTCACAATATTACCAGAGAATTGGGTATAAAATGTGGTTGGTATAAGATTATCGTGGTTTTCTCCATTCTAAGCTATATTTGGCAACACGCACAGTCACAAGCTAAACTAAGCACAGCCACATGCTATACTAAACCTTATCTAAAACAGGCAACACGCACAGTCACAAAATTACCAGAGTATTGAGTGCAAAATGTGGATGGTGTGGGATTAGCGTAGTTTTCTCTATTCTAAGCTCATCCAAGCATTCTCATGAGGATTACTGAAATATTATTACGTGGGGTTGGTCTCGCATGCTGCTAAAATATTCGTCAGCTTTAATTCTGTGGATGTGGTGTTCCTGGAATTCTACATTTGATATCCGCTCCCCCAGATACACCCTATATACACTCCCTCTCTGCTCAGCCATTGCCCCTCCCTCTTCCTTGATCGGCTTCTTCCCCTCCCCCCCCAGTCCTGTTCTTCCCCTTACTTTTCCCCCCAGCTCACCCCATCCAGTCTGGTCATCCCCTGCCACACTTAATTGTTACGTAAACAATTGAAAGAGAGTGGCTCAATTCTCAAGTACTGCCTTCACCATGTACACTCGTGATACGTAATTTCTGACCAGAGACGAACGGCAGGCACCACACACACATACCCTGCATTAGAACCCAGCCTCTATAGGTGTACTGGGTGGGGAAATGAGCAATACCAGGCGATTCGAAGCTTTCTGCTCCTCACACTCTGGTCAGAAATTATGTATCACGAGTGTACCCTACAGGTTTACAGAAACAATAGATCGTCGTAGCAGTATTTGAATTCCTCTCTATGACTATTTTTTTTCTGTCTCTTTCACCTCTCAGTAACACTAGTTTTATTCCCTGCCTATAACTGTACTCCAATAAGCGTTTGTTTTATATACATACAGCAATCAAAACTAGATAGAGAACATAAATTCCTTTCCCCTATCTATAATCTCCACCTCTAGCGCCAACAGCCACCATCACCACCACCACCATCACCACCACCACCACCACCACCTCAGCACTCACAATCACCTAAATCACCACCTCACCACCAAAGCAACAACAATCACAGCCAACGCCAACTATGACCACCACCACTAACACCACCACCTTCACTCCCTTCATTACTACCACCACCACCACCACCACCACAACCACCACCACCACCACCTTCACCACCACCACCTTCACTCCCTTCATTACTACAACCACCACCACCACCACCACCACCACAACCACCTTCACCACCACACAACACTCCGAGAACTCAACTCAAAGAGCCACACACATCACATCCAACATTACCAAGGGACTTACTTACTTCTCTCTCCCTTGTACCCTCTCATCTTGTAAACACGGCGTCACTAGATAACTTCCATCATCACAATTACCATCCATACTTTTAACATATCCACCATACACTCCTAACTAAGATCCTTGACATACTTCTGTAATTATCATATGTCTGCCACACAAACACACCATTGTACCACTTCCCCTACCACCATAACTATACCACACTCCCCCCACCACTGTTATAGCCTTATAGTACTTACATTTCTTTGTTAGTAAATATCACAGCTACTACACTACTTCTACAACCAAGCTATGAAACGACAGATATCGCTGCTATTACCATATATAAAAGGAAAAAAAAATAATTCTTACACTACCACCATCATGACAACTACTACTACCATCACCACAACTACCACCATCTACTTAGGTACACGTCTTAATTATCAAATCTAGCATACGGGTGCTGCCCATTAACCTCTGTGCAATTGGCCACAGTAACCGTAAATCTGCCAATAATATGACATTACACCACCACGACGACTACTACTATTACCATAACCACAATTGTCCAAGCTCTTGACTTATACTCGTACCAATACTCTACACGTACTACTATAACGATCCTAAGCCCTCTGCGACAACAACCATATTATTTGCCACCAAAACTCTATTACACTACTACAACTACAATACCTATATCATAATTACCACCCATACGACCATCAGTAGTGTCCGAGGATATTGTGTTATTGCAGTACGGTACTATAATTATTAGATAGGACTTGGGGTATTTCAACACTCTCATATTCACTACAATAGATTTAATCATCGGAAAGTATATCTCTATAACACTACCAATACTACTATCACTACAACTACCACTAATGCACAAGCACATGCACATCTTACAAGAACCATTGCATCCTGGTAACAGAGTGCCTCAACAACCATCACCACGGCCATATCCCTACCACAACGACCCTCGTACACCACCACTCACTACCACTACCACCATTACCCCTGTCACAGTAACGATTATATCTTCACTACCAACCACCACCACCACCACCACCACCATTACCGACATCATCCAAACACTACCACACCACCACCACCACCACCATCACCGACATCACCCAAACACTACCACACCACAACTACTACCACCACCACCACCACCACCACCACCACCACCATCACAATCACCGACATCACCGACATCACCCAAACACTACCACACCATCACTACCACAAGCACCAATAACGCACTATCACACCATCACTACCACTCACAAACACCTACTATACAGACACTACCACACCACCAAAATATACGCCATCACTCTATCAACACCACCACCATCAACACCACCACCACCTCCACTACCAACACCAGTATCTTCCACCACCAAACCACCAGTATCTTCCACAACCACCTCCACCACCACCATCACCACACATCTCTTACAGACGAGCGAGAAGGAACCCGGGTCAACACAATCAGATAGACAATTACATTTGAATAACACCACAGTTCTCGGGACCTTCAGATGGGAGGGATATAAAAATGTGTGTGTGTGAGTGTGTGGGAAAAAGGAAGAATAAGAAAAAAATGAAGTGGGATGGAGCGGGATGGGAGGAATGTAGTGGAGTGTGGGGTAGAGTGGGATTCCATTTAGATGAGTGAGGAAAGATTGGGATGGAATAGGATGGAGTGCAAGTGGTATGAAGAGGAGTGAGAGCGCAGAGAGTGGAGTGTTGTTGTTGATGTGGAGAGCAGTCAGAAGAAATAAAGTGGAGTGTATGTAATTGACATAAGGACATACGATGGATTAGAGTGGAATTGGGTAAACTGAGTGGAGTACTGTAAAAGGTGTGTTGGGTGGATTATCGTGGAGTGGGTTGAAGAAGGTTGGATTGAGGAGACGTGAAAAGATATGGAATGACGTGGCATGACTGGATGGTGTGGTTTCTAGTGATACGGAGATGTATGGAGTGATGTGGAGTGAAATAGAGTGAGTTGAAGTGGAGTGACATTCCATACTCTAGCTCCATTCCCCCTTGCCTTGTGTGTGTAAAGGGAGCATGGGAAGAGGGTTACAGGGCAGGGAGAGCATAAGACTGGTTTTTCCTATGTTGGAACCTCAAATAGACCCTTATTACGTATACAACTCAGATCCTTGGTGAAAAGAATCTCTCCTTGAACGTGGAGACATGGAGGTTTGTGGATGAGGTGGGAGTCGGAAAGATATGTGGATGTGGCGGGAGAATAGTTAAGTTTGTAGAAGTCATATAAAAAAATACGATTATTGAGTAAAGGCGGAAGAAAATATCTTTAAATGGAAGTGGGAGTTTGATAGATAGAAAGAGGAAATAGAGAGATAGTGACCAGTAAACAAGATGGAAGATTCTTAAATACAGTAAGTGGGTGTGAGTGAGAAAGGAAGGATGGTTGATAAATAACGTGGAAGAAATGTGAATGTAGAAGTGGAGGAACAAAAACTGACAGAGAGAATGGTAGAGGGAATAACACAAATGGAAATATTTCTAGTAGTATGCAAATGTGGGATAACAGAAAGGAAATAGATACTGTTGAACGAAATAGTAGATGAAGGAATGAATGGCCAGGGAATGTGGAAGATAGAAAGGTAGAAGGCAATATACAGTAATTATATAAATGATGGATGAAGTGTGATAGGTAAAGAGTATGTAAATATGGAAGTGAATGGGTGAAGCACAAGAGTGGTTGGTGTACAAAGGAATGCATGCAAATACAATATATGGATGTGGTTATAAGGGTGACAGTTTTAGTGGTATTGGCCCACAGTGTTGTTAGTGGAGATCGCATTGGTATTATGCTCTTCTTTTGTGAAGTTTTTGGAAGCGAAGTTGATGAGGTTGTAATATAATAATGGAGTTGATGAGGTTGTAATATATAGTTGAGTTGGTGAGGTTGTAATATAGTGTAGTTGGTGAGGTTATAATAATGTTGAGTTGGTGAGGTTGTGATATAGTGGAGTTGGTAAGGTTGTTGAAAGCGTAGTTGGTGAGGTTATAATATAGGCTAATAGAGTTAGTGAGGTTGTAATAAAATGGAGTTGGTGAGGTTGTAATAAAATGGAGTTGGTGAGGTTGTAATATAGTAGAGTAGGTGAGGTTGTAATATAATGGAGGTAATAAGGGTAATGAGTTTCGGTGATGTTGATAATAATTGAAGAGTAAAAAAATGGGTTGAAATTGAGGAGGGACTATCACGTCAAATCAACACTGCCTCGGTCCTAAACCCACAAATACACGTCACAGTTCATGACATTCCAATTGCCAATAAAATGCTCCACATCAGATTAATTTAGCTGAACCCAAAACAAACAGCTCAGCTATAATCGGCGGACAAGCCATCACTCTGAATCCAAACTGTTTTGCCTTACGAACATTGTGAATACAAATAATTTATTCTTTTACTGCAGATTCAAATGTTTTTATGCTGTTTAACAATGGGTATTAAGTCATTGCAAATACAAATAATTTAACTTTGTTGCATTGAATCAAAGCAATGATATATAATCTTTACACACTGCTATGATTTTGATCATTTTATAATCCTGTGATATCAAAGCCAATATTTACATCTATACTATAAATGGCAAACCGTCTCTGTTTGTCCCCTTATAACTCCAAAACGGTTACACCTACATCCAAAACCCATATATATTCTGAATCACCATCACCAGGCCAAGGTTTTGGTATGACGTAACATGACGTAACTCGACGTAAAAATTACGGCATCTACTATAAATCCGCTAAAAAAACGGTTACACTCCCAAAACTATATATTCTGAATCAGCACCACCGGCAAAGGTTTTTATGACGTAACATGACGTAACTTGACGTAAAAATTACGTTAAAATGTCAAATCTTCTATTTATCGATTAAAACCATAAAGAAGAGTTTTGAGCCGCTAAAATCGCGCGCCAAATGTACCGCTCGAACGGAAATTTTCCGTTCGAGCTGAAGAAAGCAAAAAGGCTATTTGGAAATTCAGTCAGTCTCGGGCCTTCAAGCTGAAAAGCCGTATGTACTATATCGTCTTTATGTATGTATGGCAATTGGCAAGCGGCCTGAGATCGCGGAATATTTTTAACTAACGCAACAAGACTGAAATGCTTTCACATATTATAAAGTTAATATTGACTATTTCTAAACCCAAGAGTACAACTTTCCCGGGCAACGCCGGGTACCTCCGCTAGCTCTCCATAAGTGTGAATTTATGTTTTATCGTATATCTTATCCATTATTGTGAATCAGAGGATTTATGTTCTTCATCCATGTGAATGAAGTAATTAATAATTGACATCAATATAATCTTAAAAACAAACTTTGCTCATCATCATTGTGAATTTCTGATAGCAGGATGTCAGTGGAGAACATCAAATTTATGGGGAACAATACAGCCAGGGAATTTACAAAAAACTATATCTTTCCCTCACTTAGTAGTCAGTATGTTAGACCCAAATAGCCACGTACAGTAAGAACCTGTACAGTACGTCTGCTGCAGTTTGACGTTGTTCGCAGTCCTTTGTATTCCTTTGTATCTCTTTCTCTCCCCACTGTTCTCTTTCTGCTCTCCTTCTTCCTCAGCCTTTCATCCTCACTCCTCAGTCATTCTTCACCCTCTCCTCCCTTCTTCAGTGCTCCAGGCAATATGTAATCTTTAAGCTTCTTCCCTCCTGCTGCCTTGGTATGCACCGTGTAGGGTGATGCCACAAATTCAGCAGCTTCTATGTAAGGAGATCCATGCCACGAATAGCCAACCACCAACGCATCCAGTTACAGTCATTTCTATGTGTATATCAACTTAAAAAATGACACTGACAAAAATATAATAATAGTAGTCTGACGATGGAGCAGATGTAATTTTGAAAACAACAGTTAATTAATTACTTATGACATTTTTCTTACTGACAGCAAACTATTTTTCTTACCTGAATTAAATACTCCTGGGGCTCCACGTAAGCTTTAATGAACAAAAACATACTCCACTCTTAATACTCTTTGTGTAAATACCTGACGATTTTAATAAGTAAAAAAAAAAAAAAAAAAAAAAAAAAAAAAAATTCAAGCGTTCCTTTTACAGATTCATTTTTCAGCTTCATATTGTCTCTTAATATTTGGTATTTAAGATCACACAGACATTTCAAAACTCTCAAAGTATCTTGAATAAGTTTGAAAAGGCGCGAATAAAAAAAACTTCTTATGTTTAAGTTGTTTTTTGATGCTGTGGTGTTTGGTGAGTTGTGTCAGGAAAAGCCCCGTATCTCCCTTCCCCTCGCTCGCTCTCTCTTCCCATACCCTTGACCGAACAATCAATTCGAGGGACGTTTCTCTCCTTTCTCTATTTGTTTGTGTGTGGGTGGATTTGTCTGTCTCTCTAGCCCTTTCTCTCTATCTATTGCTTTCTCTCTCTCTCTCTCCTCTCTCTCTCTCTCTCTCTCTCTCTCTCTCTCTCTCTCTCTGTGTGTGTGTATGACCTTCTGTCACTCTCTATCCACCGACAAGGATATCTCTGCCATGTTTTCCTCTTTATAGTCTCTCAATATAGTTTCCCCCTGTGTCCTTCTCTCTGTTAGGGCGCCACAACCCGTCTCTGTCTGGTCTCGTCTCTTGCCTCGCTGGATCTCAGTTTCTTTGTCTTAAATGTCTCTCTGCTCTGCTTTCTCCTTCTTCTAATTTTAACCTTTATTTTTTTTTTCTCTGTCTCTGTCTCTGTCTGTCTGTCTGTCTGTCTGTCTCATTATTGGCTCCTCTCACATCCTCACTCGTGTTTTCATCATTCCTGGGACGTTCCCTCACTTCTCTTCTCTCTTTCTCTAATTGCCTTTCTTTTATTCTTTTCATTATTTCCCACCTCCTCACACAGTCTCTCTCTCACACTCCCTCACATATATATAATTATATACGATCTCTCTCTCTCTCTCTTTCTCTCTCTCTCTCTCTCTCTCTCCTCTCTCTCTCTCTCTCTCTCTCCTCTCTCTCTCTCTCTCTCTTCTCTCTCTCTCTCTCTCTCTCTCTCTCGCTCTCGCTCATTTTTGCCTTCCCATCCCTCACTCCTTTCCATTTCGCATTCCCCTCAGTCATTCCACCCTTGTTTTAGCTTGCTCCTTCCTCTCTCACATTCACTCTCACTCATCCATTTCTCACGCTCATCCCCTTCCCAAATCAAACTCTCATCAATTTATCTCTCTTCTTCTTCTTTATTCTTCCCTACATTTATTTTGGCTCATTCTCACATATAGGTATTTACTTACTTTCATATTCTCTCTCTCTCTCTCTCTCTCTCTCTCTCTCTCTCTCTCTCTCTCTCTCTCTCTCTCTCTCTCTCTCTCTCTCTCTCTCTCTCTCTCTCTCTCTCTCTCTCTCTCTCTGTCAATTGTTACTCTTCCCATTGTCTTCTCCCTTCATCCTCACTCCCTCCTTTGTAACTTTCCTCTCTCTCTCTCTCTCTCTCTCTCTCTCTCTCTCTCTCTCTCTCTCTCTCTCTCTCTCTCTCCATGTATCCAGTTTACTTATTATCTTCTACTCCTCCTTCCTCGCCATCATCATCATCATCCTTCTTCATCTCCTCCTCTTCCTCCTCAGACAGTCCTCTTCCCCTTGCTTCTAGCTGGCTACTTCCTCTGATCGCCCCTCTTTCATCACGTCCATCCTTCCTACCCTACCTCATTATCTCTCTCTCTCTCTCTCTCTCTCTCTCTCTCTCTCTCTCTCTCTCTCTCTCTCTCTCTCTCTCTCTCTCTACGTTTGCCCTGTCACTTCTACTCTGTGTCATCTTATCTTCTCATTTCCTTTCCTAGTTAATTTCATTTGTGTTTCCTTGGTTTATCTTTTTAATGTTTTTTTCGTCTTTATGTCAGGTTCATATAACTGACACCTCTATATAATAATGTTTTAGAAAACAGGAAACTGATCCTAGGAGAAATATATATATATATGTATACACGCTCGTGATCGCGCGCGCGCGCATGTGTGTGTGTGTGTGTGTGTGTGTGTGTGAGTGAGTGCGTGTGTGGAGGGGTTGACTATGACCTGAGCTTCGGTAACAGGTTTCATGAAGCCTATGTCCAGTGTTGTACATAAAAAAGTCGTGAAAGGATGTTACTTTGGTATATTTTATGTACGACTTTGTACTGGAGTGGGTTAGGCGGGGTGAGCAGAATACCCTTGTCATGTTGTTCTTTATTCCTACTAAAATTTTAGATTATTTATGACAACATAAACCCCAGATCGTTATTTAGACAACAAGGTCTGATTGACCTATGAAAATATAAAGCAATGTATCTTAAAAATCTATACCAGTGACCCTGTCAGCGTCAAGAAAGATGAAAAGAGTTCATTATAATCCAATTCCCTTTCCCCTTCCCTTCCCTCACCCTTCCTCAGCGTCCTCTCTCCTGTTTTAGGTCTTAGCATGTTCTGTCTCTTTGTCTCTGTCTGTGATATCTATTCTCCGTGTGATATTCTATTATTCTAGCTATATACTCCGAGTTTCTTGTCCATATGCCTATCTAACTTCCCACTGGCTTATCTGTCTTATACAAATCTCTATGTTATATATATATAATTTTTTTTCTTTTTCTTTTTTCATAAGATGGGGTTTAAAGGAATGAAGCCGTAAGAGATGAATGGTCCAAAAATCACTTACAATTTTGTTCAAGAGACCTAGACACTTTACGTTTGATAACAAGAACTGTACAATAAACATGTAGGGGAGGATGAGACTACAGTACACAAGAAGGTAGTAACTGTCTTGGGAAAAATATTATGAAATCTAAACAGCACACTCGACTTATCTGAACTTCCTGAACGTACTGGGCATCCTTCAGTTATACTTTTATCATGCCATTAATATCCCATCAGACTTCCTAACTTTTCTCTCTCTCTCTC
The DNA here is from genome assembly GCA_033782935.1 of Petrolisthes cinctipes. Taxonomy (NCBI): domain Eukaryota; kingdom Metazoa; phylum Arthropoda; class Malacostraca; order Decapoda; family Porcellanidae; genus Petrolisthes; species Petrolisthes cinctipes. The sequence continues at coordinate 21,491 of JAWQEG010006145.1, forward strand.
TCTCTCTCTCTCTCTCTCTCTCTCTCTCTCTCTCTCTCTCTCTCTCTCTGGTCAAACTATCAATCAATCAATCTATATGTCTATCTATCTATCTATCTATCTATCTATCGTATTCAATGTTGGGTATCATTTCGTCTCTAGGCTCGTCCTCTGTCTTACTCTGTTCCGCACTTTATTTCCATTCAGCTCTCCGATCACAATTCTATTTCTGTCGCCTATTTTACCAGTCCTCTGGCAAGGGGTTCTCTCACCAAAAGGCAGTCAGTCTAAACTATGGCGCCGGTGACTTACTCGCTGGAAAGGAATGGAAAGGAAAGGATGAAGAATAGGCAGAGAGAGAGAGAGAGAGAGAGAGAGAGAGAGAGAGAGAGAGAGAGAGAGAGAGAGAGAGAGAGAGAGAGAGAGAGAGAGAGAGAGAGAGAGAGAGAGCAATATTAGTTAGTGGGGCAAAAAGAGAAAAGGCAGAGACGGGGTGATTGCAAAGTGAGTAGGAATCGAAAAATAGGAGTAGCAAAAGAATAGGAAAAGTAACATAAAAGGAAAAAGAAAGAAGAGGCAACTACAGGGGAGAGAGAAGTGGAAATGATAATTAATAGGAGAGGGTAGGAGAAGAGAGTAAAGAAACTGAGTATAGAGAATTTAAGGAAAGATTGTATGTAAGAAAGGGGGAGAGAGAGGGAAAGGAATGGGGAACAAGGAGCAAGGGAAGAAGAGATAGGTACGGGGAATAAAAGAGACAAAAAAATGTAGGGTGTAAGCAAAGAGGGAATATAATTGCTGGGGAAAGAATACAGAGAAAGAGAAGAGTGGTTTGTAGTGGAAGCGGAAAGTGAAGGAGAAGAAAAAGACGTGCTCAGGGGAAAGAAGAACAAAAACACTGGAAATTAATTCAACTTGACAAGGGCCATATAGAATTTATAGCTCATATCAGTTCACAGGAAGGCGCTACGTATCCTCACTCATATATATATATACCTCGTCGACCTATCTTGTTGTCAACGATGTTTACA
>JAWQEG010006145.1:27500-31743 GCA_033782935.1 Petrolisthes cinctipes
AAACCAAAAACCTAAAAAAGAGAATAAGACAAATCAAGTACGATGCATCACTAACATTTATATGGCATGTATAAATAACAGAGAGCGAGGAATATTGAAGAGAAAGAGGATGAGGAGGATAAAGATTACAAAGCAAGAAGCGAAGAAAGCAGCGAAAGAGAAAAAGAAGGAGACGGAAAACAAGATATTGTGGTACGTGGAAGGCAAGAAGGGTGAAAAGCGAGAAGAAGGTGAGACACACAAGCGAGAAAACGAGGGCTGAAATGGGTGTAAATACTGTACGAGATGCAGGAGTTGTTTTCCCAGTCTTGCTTCCCCAACAGCGTCCCATGATTTTGAAGAAAGAGATTTACGGAAATATGAAACGCATGGCCTATACGTATAGGACTATAGGGCCTCTCTGAAGTATTGTACGGACAAGAAGCAAAGACTAGAAGGAACAACAGATCAGATGGCAAAGTCATTAATAGCCAGACAGATATTAGACACTCCAGCACAGCTGTCCTTCCTTCCTTCTCTACACACACATACACACACAGAGACACAATTAACTATTTGATCTGACTGAGATCATTTTCTCACTCTCCAACATACATACATACACACGTACACAGAGTCACCCTCGCTTGACCAATCTCCAATGATATCTCTCTGCTTCAAGCTGTGGTAGAGGATATAGCAGAAACCATTAACCCTTCCTCTCTCTCTAGTTTCACACAGAGAAAGAGAGAGAGAGAATGGGAGAATAAATGAATAAGCATAAATAGGAGAGAAGAGGAGTAGACAGACATACAGAATTAAATTGACCACTGACTGGTAACACAGTCACTCTATAGCTATTTTCTGTAAACTATTGAGTTTGAAAATGTATATAAGCAGATGAGGTACACTAGGATTCAGGATACCTAAACTGACTCCCTAAGGGCTATAAACTGTCTCCATAGAGAGAGACACAATACCATATAAGACAAGGCACATCAATATAGTTCCCTGTATAGATATAAGTATATAGTAATAAATTAAGCCTTAAGAAACTTGTGAAGTCAATTACCTAAGAACACCACAACGCCGAGCTCGCTACCTAATACAACAACAACAACAACAAGTACTACTACAACTCCAGAACAAGGTACTGTATCAGATCCTGAACGAGTAAAGCCTTAGAAGACTGGTACAGTATCGCAAACACACTGACGACGATGACGACAGAACACCATCCATTTTGTACACGGGAAAAAAGTTCTGTTGGGTGATTGGAAGGCTGTTGATTCCTCCAAACGATCCCAGGAAGCAAATCACCTCAATGTCACTACTAGGGAATCTTGTTTCGTGCACAGTTTGGAGGAATCACGAACCCTCCATTTTACCGTCAACAGTTTTTCCCCTTTAAGGAAACATGAATAATTTGGGGACTGAATCGGTGAATTATAAAACTGAAGGAAATCACGTGTCAGTCCACCAGAACTTAGATAGATTTGTTAGTTTAGGTTAGATTTGGTTAGGTTAGGTTAGGTTAGATTTGGTAGGTTAGGTTAGATTTGGTTAGGTTAGGTTAGGTTAGATTTGGTTAGGTTAGGTTAGATTAGGTTAGATTTGGTTAGGTTAGGTTTCGTTATATTAGATTAGGTTAGTTTAGGTTAGGTTAGGCTAGGTGAGGTTTCGTTATGTTAGATTAGGTTAGTTTAGGTTAGGTTAGGTTAGTCAGGTTAGGTTTCGTTATGTTAGATAGGTAGTTTAGTTTAGTTAGGTTAGGCTAGGTTAGGTTTCGTTTAAATTAGTTTAAGGACTGATGATATTGTCCGAGTACTTATGACATTTTATTCATTCAGAGTGTACAGTCATGGTCAAAAGTCCTGCAACCTGGTGAATAAAAGCTAGCCATTTGAGTGAATCTTATGAACCAATATTGCAGAGACCAACAGCTATAGTTTCGATCATTTTCGAAGCCATCTCATTGGAAAGGTGTTACAGGACTATTGACCATGACTGTACCACAAAGCAACAACATTGTCTGTGCTGTAGTGGCCTGTGAGAATGGGCTAGTTTAGAGTTTGTTCTTTTCGGTATCGTTCGGTTTGCATGAGGTCAGTCCAGCGGTTCATGCAGTGTTGATCATTTCGTACAAATAGTTTGGTCTCGTTTGGTTCAGTTGTTCATTTCGGTTTCGGATACGTTAGTTTGGTCAGTCTCGTTCGGCTCAGCATCGTTCGGGGTCGATAGCGTTGGGTTCAATAACGTTCGGTTGGGATGCGCTTTGTTTGATCTGGTCGGTTCAGTTTTCATTTCGGTCTGGGATACATTTAGTCTGGTCCGGTGGCCTTCACTGTCGTTGGTTTGTGGAGAGCGTAATGGCAACATTCGCAGGTAAATACTGGTGACAACTGAAGACCCTGCTCCATTTACTTTACCCAGAAATGTGAGGTCTGTCTGTCTGTCTGTGAGAGAGAGAGGAGAGAGAGAGAGAGAGAGAGAGAGAGAGAGAGACTGGGAAGATTGATAGATAAGAAGGCAGACAGACAGATTAGATTGACAAACTGACAGAGCAAAGAAATCGATGTGATAGTTGGTTGAGAGAATGTGAGGAAAGGAGGAGGCAGGAATGGAGAGAAGCGAGAGAGAATATAAAAAGGGAGGAAGAGGGTGAGTGAAAAGATAAAGGGGAGAGTAGAAGGAGATGGAAGGAACAGTAGCTAGAGTTAAACAGAACAGAAAGAGATATATAAAACACAGTGATAAGTGAGAAGGAGGGAAAATGGAACTGAAGGGAGGAGTAAAGGGTAAGTAAAGAGAATGAGAGATATATATATAGAGAGAGAGAGACGAGGATGAAAGGAAAGGAGGAGAGGAGAAAATTTAATGTAGATTGAGTTTGATCAAATGTGATGGGGAGAGGAAAGTAAGATGAAAACGATGATGATAACGATGATGACGATGATGATGACGACTATGATGATGATGACGATGATAATGATATTGATAATGATGACTTGATGATGATGACGATGATAATGATGAAGACGATGATGACGATGATGATGATGATGACGATGATGATGAGAGAAGCTAAAGGTGACAAAGAAATAAACAGTACAGGGAAAGAAGTAAGAGAAAGGTCAGCGACCAGAAGATAAAGGAAATGAAGATAGGAACGAAAAGGAAAGGAGGAAAGAGGGGAAAGGCTTGTACAGTATAGGAAATTAATTAAGATGGGAATAGTTGGTAGCATTACAGAATATATTATAGAGGGAAGGGGGATGGGGAAATAGTGATCATAATACCTTTCCATCACACCTCCTGTCTGTCTGTCTGTCTGTTTATGTGTTAATGTTTTATATCTTTTCTCCCTTCTCTCTCTCTCTCTCTCTCTCTCTCTCTCTCTCTCTCTCTCTCTCTCTCTCTGTCTGTCTGTCTGTCTGTCTGTCTGTCTGGTCTGTCTGTCTGTCTGTCTGTCTGTCTGTCTGTCTGTTCTCTCTCTCTCTCTCTCTCTCTCCTCTCTCTCTCTCTCTCTCTCTCTCTCTCTCTCTCTCTCTCTCTCTCTCTCTCTCTCTCTCTCTCTCTCTCTCTCAGTCCATCATCACTATTGCCTCCTTAGGTGCTGAGGAAGAGAGAATAGCAGCGATGATTGGCATTTGATAGTACTGGTGATAATAGTGAGGTGATGATGGTGACGCCCGGGAACCCATTGATGGTGATGATGATGATGATGCTATGAGTATGGTGATTAAAGGGTAATACGCTATGAATGATATTATAATGACCATATTGTTGATTATGATGATGATGATGGTGATGATTGTGATGATGATTGTGATGATGATGGTGATGGTAATGATGATGATGATGAAGATGGTGTTGATAGTGATGATGATGGTAATGATGATGATGATGAAGTAGTAGAGTAGGTAGTGATGGTGATGATGGTGATGGTGAATTATAAGTGATTAAGTAGTAGAGTAGGGAGTGATGGTGACAAGGGGGATGGTGAAAGATGGTGTTCAAATTCCCTAATAGTTTTAACATAATATAAGAAATAGTAAGTCCGAGATAGAAATTTAGGGCAGATTTTCTTTCCGGTAAATTGAAGACTTCTGATTTCTCCAAACAGTGCCACAAACTGATCCCCTACCAAAGTAACGTTGTGGTTGTCTGTTTCCTGATATAGTTTGGAGAAATCACAGACCTAACAATTCACCAACAATAGATCTCCCCTTTAAAAGATATGATTTTAGAGGCAGGTTCAGAT
>JAWQEG010006146.1:0-70000 GCA_033782935.1 Petrolisthes cinctipes
CGGGGGAATTATTGCTGAATATGACCAGGGGTGTTATCATGAACCATTACACCAAAAGTGGACATACATAACAAGTGGAGAGAAATTGCATCCTTAGAGAAGAATCGGCAGTAAATTTCCGCTCAAAGGGATGGCAACTGGAGACGACTTGAGGGCCATTACTGGACGGAGATCACCCCAGCAGGGAGCAGGGACACACACACACACACACACACACACACACACACACACACCACACACACACACACACACCACACACACACACACACACACACACACACACACACACCACACACACACAGCTTCTAAAATCCACCCAATCCCCTCCACCCGTCTTGCCACTCACTTCATAGCTATAACTACACGTTGCCTCTCCCTCCACACCCTTCACCAACCACAGCCACGTCTCTTTCTAGTATCCATCACGCACCCTTATCCTCGTGCATCAATAAAGTCTCCTCGTCTCTGCCCTGTATTTTTATCGCTTCTCTTTCCACCTTCTAGACCAATAGTCACCACAACCATAATCTATTTCACCTACCAAAATCTTTCCCTCCCTCTCCACTACCTCTCTCTCTCTCTGTTTCCACCTTCTCACTCCCTCTTTCCACCTAAACAACCTGTCAGTATTCACCACAACCATCATCCCTCTCCCCTCCACTACCTCACCCTCCCTCCCTCCACTTCAAAGCTCCCCCCACCCCCGACCCCATCATCATCATCATCTCATAGCTCCACAACATTCACATATACATATAATATAAACATTCACTCCCTCCACTTTCCTCCTCGTTAACCCTCCACTCCCATAGATAGACAGCCTCTATACATAATCCTGTCCTCTGCCCTCAATTCCCTACACCCCCTCCCCATCATAATAGCTCTGTTGCCTGACGTAATCCGGTGGTATTAAATTTTGGTGGGTTCGTGACGTCATAGCAGGGTGATCTGTGTAGTGGGGTCGGCTTTTTTTCCCCTTACCATCACCTCCCCCCCCCCCCCTCTTTGCTCTCTCTCTCTCTCTCTCTCTCTCTCTCTCTCTCTCTCTCTCTCTCTCTCTCTCTCTCTCTCTCTCTCTCTCTCTCTCCCTTCAGTCCCCTACTTTTTAACTACCAGTAATTTCCCTCTTGCTTATCGTATCCTCCAAATGCTGAAGTACTTTACATCAGTGTCAGTGTGGCAACGTGTGTTATAATACAGTTTGGAGATATCAAGGGCTGCTCCAATTCTTAAACAACAGCGTAGGTCCTTAAAAGTGTGTCTATAGACCTACTTGTATTGTTCTCCGACAGCTGAGCGTAAAATACACGACAAAGTTTGAATGGATGAATGGGAGGAGGAGAAGGAGGAGGAGGAGCTAGCGATGGTGGGGAAGGTTGGAGTAGACTAGGGGTATCATAATTAAATGCTGTATTGATCCTCCAGCGAGGTGACCTGACCTGGCCTGGAAGACAATAGAGGCGGCGATCAATGGTCTGCCACTGCCTCTTGCACTGAACTCTACGGCCCGTATATATTCTCATTCCACATTCTCTCGTTGTATTCGTAGCCAACCCGAACCCAAGGTGAGGCCAAAGTGTCAAGATGAGGAGCAAGATGAAAACAGGAAACTAGAAACAACAGGAGGAGGAAAAAACAGGACACTAAAAAAACAGGAGGAAAAAACAGGAAACTAAAAAAAAACAAGGAGGAAAAAACAGGAAACTAGAAACAACAGGAGGAAAAAACAGGAAACTAAAAAAAACAGGAGGAGGAAAAAAACAGGAAACTAAAAAAAATCAAGGAGGAAAAAAGAAGCAGAGATGGGGAGGGTATCAAGCACTTAGAAGAGGAATAGGATGATAGCAGAACAGAAATGGGTGGAAGCAGAAAAGATGAGGAAGATGAGGAGATAGAGAGAAGCACATATAAGAAGAAGAAGGAATTAACTCCGCAAGACAAAATCATAAAAACAACGAAGACAAGGAAAATAATTATAAATCTATATATAGCTGAAGAGGACAGAATCATGAAGGGGGAAAAAGAAAGACTGGGAAGAAAATAAGAATGAGATGAAGAAAGGAGGAGGAGGATGAACAAGACAAGACAAGACAAGACTCCACCTCTCCCATCACCCAGTGTCTGTGAAATTACCAATTATGTTATTACAACCTCATTTTCCGCAACGGTCACCTCATATGGGTATAGACACTGATACCAATATAGCTGTTTCTCTAAGGCAGAAAATTTAAAGGGGGTCGTCTGTCTGCTGTGAGTGCCCTGGGAGGTTTAATTAAGGGGGTGCGGGAGTAGGGGACAAGCTTGGGTGGGGTTTGGGGGGTGTGGAAATAGGGGGACAGGCTTGGGGGGTTAGAAAGCCTTTCCCCTATTCCCGCACCCCCCTAACCCCCCACCTAAGCCTGTCCCCTTACTCCCGCACCCCCCTAAACCCCCCCCAAGCCTGTCCCCCTATTCCCGCACCCCCTTAAGGGCTTTTGTGATGTAGTCAGAATATTGGATATATATGAGTCCTTCAAATACTGCCACGAAACACCATCTATATAGAAAGAGCTTGTTTGGTGGCACACTCAGGAGAAATCAGAAGCCACCAAGTATCATACACGATCTGTACAGAGTCCTTAATGATTTCTCCAACAAAAAAAATAATAATAAAAAAAAAGAACTGATTCCCCTATTGTTGATACCGCAGTACTATAGTTTATTTTCCTGGTTCACATGCAAGTTATAGGAATCCAGGACAGAAAGCTTCATAAAATTCCGATGTTGGAACACGCTAATGGGTGAAATATTAATGATAAAGCAAGTTGTAAATGGTATCAAGCTCACAAATCACCACCACATGTCAAAAAATATATATATATATATAAAAAAAAAAAATAGATAGAATATATAAAAATAATAGTAATGACAGACTTGAATAACTTAAACAATAGGAATTTGAAAAAACGCTGAATTAACAACCGTGGTAAGGCTGGGTCTCGAAATTTATAAATGTCTTACAGTAAAGTCAATATTAGAGATACTTATAATGTCAGTTAGTTTATAATAGATAAATTTGAGCGGTGTTTGATTGATTATGGTTAAGTTATATTGGGTAGGATTAGAGTGAACATTAATTGGCTGAGTTGTATTAATTTCTCTTGGATTAGGTTAATTTGGTTGGATTAGTTTCGAAACCTCATCGAAATTTGGATATTTATTATGGCTCGTGACTGTCGCCTGTGGCCTGGGAGACTCGTTGTTGTAGGAGTGAAGTGGGTCCTGCTGGGAACACGTGTCGTTTGGAGGAGTGTCAGTACGGATATTTGGAACCAGAAAAATTTGATTGACGACAGAAAGACTTTCGAATCAAAGACAGTCTCAAGGCGTTGTGTGTGTGTGTGTGTGTGTGTGTGTGTGTGTGTTAAGATGCCTATCACATTCATGGAGCCGAGGCAAATATACGTGTGAGTGTGTGTGTGTGTGAGTGTGTGTGTGTGTGTGTGTGTGTGTTAAGATGCCTATCACATTTATGGAGGTAATATACGTGTGTGTGTGTGTGTGTGTGTGTGTGTATAAAATGCCTATCACATTCATGGAGGGAACATACGAGAGGAAATTATACCTTCCCATAAAGGGTTTATAGGCTACATCCTCCTCCTACTTCAGTCTTGCCTGTCAATTTAGCCGGGAACTTTAATTAAGCTATCGACTCGCCTCACCGCCCTTGAGACGCCTGTCAATCAAACCAGCCTTCTTGCCAGTGGGTGAATTATTAACTCTTATGCGGGGAAGTTAGTAATGTCGTCTTACTACCTGGCAAGTAACGCCATACTCTATTTAAGTTATGATAACGAATTGAAGACTTATTTATTTTTGAAATGTTGGAGTGTCACAAAACCAATAATTTATGCACTATTCTAATGCCAAGGCTTGGATGAATTAAAGGTCTGTTTCGCTGCGCTTATATCTTTTTTTTACAAATTTATACATTTTTCTGACGGCAGATGGTGTTACAGTTATGTATCGGAAATTAGTTCTGAAATTTCTATTCAACATCCAACCATAATAAATATTGATTTTCAACTAACTCTGGCTTTGTGTCAAAAACTACGTCATGAAAACTCTTTATCTTCCAAGGGTTGAAAAATGTCTTGCCCCAGGACATTAAACAATCTTTTAAATGTCATCACAAATTGCTATTAACTCCCAATACTGTACACTACACCTTTTCTTATCAACTTGTTTTTATAGATTTTTGTATTTTCAAGTTCTTTATTTACCATTAGTACAAGCCCCAGCACTCTGGGGAACGTTGCCGCTAAAGAATATATATGCAGTTTTAGTATCGTTACCCTTTTTATAGTTCATCTTTAGAGATCCGTACCGTTTTCTTCTACATATGAAGGGTAAACAATATCTTTGTCAGCACAAACTCGTCCAAGCCAAGGTAGTAAAAAAAATGTAGCTTTTAAAATTGCAGATAACACACACACACACACTCTACTGATTAGCAAAGATTACCCAAGCAATGTAACGAGGTCAGACGCTCCTGTAACCTAAATATGACAACTGGTAAATAAGGAAGGTATAGATAAATGCAGTAGGTTACAGTTGGTGTCTGTCTCATTTCCCTCCCTCCATTGTATGTGCAGCTATAATGAACGTGATTATTTGCGTATTCAAAAGTTTCATTTTATTTAACTTCATATTCTATGCGTTTCATTTTCTGTTAGTTTCATGTCTGTAAGTGAGATGATATGCAAGCTTTATTTTCTGTTAGCTTATATCTGTAAGTTTCATATTGTGTAAGTTTCATTTACTGCTAGTTTAATATTGTGTAAGTTTCATTTACTGCTAGTTTCATATTGTGTAAGTTTCATTCGCTGCTAGTTTCATATTGTGTAAGTTTCATTTACTACTAGTTCCATATTGTGTAAGTTTCATTTACTGCTAGTTTCATGTTCTTTCAGTTTCATTTCTGATATAGTTTGCATTTACATCATCTAAAGAGGAACGAACGCTTTTGGCGAGGTTTTACTATCCTTCTTCATGTTAATTAAGGGGAGATTATCTTGATGGTAAATTGGAGGGCTAGCGAATCCTCCAAACTATGTCTCGAAACGACATATCCCATATTAGTAACATTGAGGTGATTTGTTTCCTAGCATACTGTAGTTTGGAAAATTCAGTATAGCCTTCCAATTTGCCAACAAGAGAAACAATGGAATTTTATAAACAAATGAATCTACTCAGAATATTTTTGCATGCAGAGTCATTAGTTGGAAGAGATTAAACAGTAACTTTGTTAGTGATGAAAGGAAGGAGTTTTAGGCCGCTTAAAAAAAGTTCCTGCGAAGTTGTCGACGAACTGCAAGCCACCGACTCCAGATTATGTCACGTTACATCCCCTACGTTTCGTGACAGTTTGGAGGTATCAGTTGCCTCTAATTCACTGAGAAAATCGTAACCCCTTTAATGAGAACAGAAATATGATAATGAGTGCCACTGTTTGGTCACACGTCCCCACAATATCGCACCTGCACTCGTTATCTCCCCCACGATATTAATCTAACACACACACACACACACACACACACTTTAACCTATGTTGTGTACTTACAATCAGGTCACATTTACCAATTTATTCACACCTATACGTCTTTATCTTCACACACACACACACACACACACACACACACAACGATACTGTTATCAGAAGTGTCAACACGAATTAGAAAAATATATCAAGGTGAGCAGTTAAAGGCTTCCTGGAGGTAACAGTGTAATGGTACTTGGACACACACACGGACAGATGATATTGTTTATTATCAATTATCTGTTATCTTGTTACTGAAGATAGATGACCACAATATTAGGCATCCAAGTAACAAGACGCTTACCAGCGTCTCTGATCTTTCTTTGGACAGACTGTGTATTGACTCATAATATATATTTTGCTCATGGATATTACTATTCTACACCATAAACACAAATATGTATAATAGTACATGCACAAAAACATAGGCATTATATATATATATACTGTATATACAGGGTGTATCACGAGGTATATCATTAAATTACACCAGAGATTTAAAATAAAATTTTGAGTATATTTTGTTCTATAAAGTATGCTGTGTGTGATCTCAGTAAAGTATAATGAATACTGATAAAAACTATTTTAACGTGTGTTGTCAAATGGCGGTGAGCTTCGGAGGGAGTGGTAGCCTAATATGTTTTTCGGACCAAAGAGGCCTTATTTATTTCATCTTAATAAGTTTTATCATGATTGTAATATTTATGTGATGTTCTATAACGTACATTGAATCATATTTTCAATGCAGAGGGATAATACCAGGCCTGTATAAGAAGAAAATCCGTGAAATGTAGGGAAATGCTAAGACTTGCAGGTTTGCATTATGTCGGTAAAGTTTACCTAACCTTCAAAAGATGTTAATCATATTTCGTCGAATATTATTTATACAGGCCTGGTTTTATCCCTCTGCATTGAAAATATGATTCAATGTACGTTATAGAACATCACATAAATATTACAATCATGATAAAACTTATTAAGATGAAATAAATAAGGCCTCTTTGGTCCGAAAAACATATTAGGCTACCACTCCCTCCGAAGCTCACCGCCATTTGACAACACACGTTAAAATAGTTTTTATCAGTATTCATTGTACTTTACTGAGATCACACACAGCATACTTTATAGAACAAAATATACTCAAAATTTTATTTTATATCTCTGGTGTAATTTAATTATATATTCCTCGCGATACACCTGTGTGTGAATATATATATATATATATATATATATATATATATATATATATATATATATATATACTAGCTGCTCCGCCGCACTTTGGGCGGCTAGGAGCCGCTAGCTCCTGCGGAGGGCTGGCGGCCTGCGGAGGGCTGGCGGCCTGCGGCCGCCCTTCCACCGCCCTTCGGGCGGTTTGGAGCAGATCGGGCGGTGGGTGGACAGAAGGAAGGGAAGGAGGGAAGGAAGGGGGAGAGGGAGGGATGGTTTAGTGGTTAGATAAAATAAATGGATGGATGGATGAATAGTAATAGAGGTGGGTGGGTGAATAATTGGAGGTATTAGTCGTTTTTAAATGTTTATTATATCAATCTTTCTCCCTCATTCAATAACTCCATCATTCTAATATTAGCATAATTAATAATATTTCCTTTTTTTATTAATTGCGTCACTAAGCATTTTACTGAAGTGCCTCCTGGTAAACGACATTTTTCACGACTCCGGTTGACGACAATAAATATGGCAATAATGAAAATCAATTTGACAAAAGTGAAACTCTATAGGACAATAATGAGAATCAATATGACAATGGTGTTTGATACTGGAGCAGGAATCAAGAGCTCAAGAAAATATTGTACAAAATATTGGTATTTATTGAAAGAATTACCGTTTTCCCAGTAGTTTGCCCAGGTTAGGTCCCGGTAGTCTGATGCGGTCTAGGTTAGGTTAGGTAAGGTCAGGTAAGGTAAGGTCAGGCTAATTTCAAAATGCCCCATTTGAATATGCCCTATCTTGGCAATAATGAAAATCAATTAGACAAAACTGAAACTCAATAGGACAATACTGAGATTCAATATGACAATGGTGTTTGATACCGTAGCAGGAATCAAGACGTCAAGAAAATAAGTTACAAAAATATTCTACCAATCAGAAAATAAATATGGCAATAATGAAAATCAATTTGACAAAACTGAAACTCTATAGGACAATACTGAGAATCAATATGACAATGGTGTTTGATACTGGATTACAAAAATATTCTACCAATCTGAAAATAAATATGGCAATAATGAAAATCAATTTGACAAAAGTGAAACTCTATAGGACAATAATGAGAATCAATATGACAATGGTGTTTGATACTGGAGCAGGAATCAAGAGCTCAAGAAAATAATGTACAAAAATATTGGTAATTATTGAAAGAATTACCGTTTTCCTGGTAGTTTGCCCAGGTTAGGTCCCGGTAGTTTGTCCAGGTTAGGTCCCGGTAGTCTGATGTGGTCTAGGTTAGGTCAGGTAAGGTCAGGCTAATTTCAAAATGCCCCATTTGAATATGCCCTATCTTGGAAATGGGGCATTTGCGGAGGAAATGCCATAGAAGAAAATAGTCTTAGAATGGTCTAAATAAGTGGGTAATGAAGGTAGAAAAACGGTATGCAATAACGGTAATTCATTCAATATTTACCAAAATATTATACCAATATGGTAGAAATCAATCATAAAAATGGATAAAATGTAATAATATAGGTAAACGACAATATACTTACTGAGATAAGGCATAAACAAATCGAATAATATCCGTGCTGTAGCCTAAAATATGTTCATGAGCTGTTGATTTCTGGACCAGTATCCGATAATTTAATAATAGAACACGTGTTCTCATTTTTAGGGGGGTTTTAGGGGTAACTACTTTATTACTCATGGCGCTGCTGTACGCAAACCAGTGGACCTAGGAAGCTTTAGTTTACAGATTCTGGTGTGTAAAATCAAGCTCTACAATTCTGTAAGAAAAAAATTACCTAAATGAAACTTTAAAATTGACCGTGTTTTTGCGGAAGGCTGAACTGCGGTATGGTGATTCTGTAGATTTTTCCCCTGTAATTTATTATTATTTCGCTTCCACGTTTCGTTATATGTGGTTTCGTTGTATGACCCCCCCTAAACCTGAAGGGGATCAAGACTCACCTACATGCAAATTTTGAGGACACAAAGTTGGACGGTTTAGGCGTGCATTGCGGACACACACACACACACACACACGCAGACAGAACCTTGGCTTTATGTATATAGATATATAGTCGCGGTCAAATATAATCATCCATATAGGGGTAACTCACGTAAGAGTTTGACAGCTTCCCTCTGTTCCTTAGATGATAAACTTTCCAATAAATAGGTTAACCACCATTTTTTAATTTACTACAAGCAGCTACACACTACTTAAAACAATAACATCATATGTGAACGTGAAAACATTTGACGGCAAATTGTTTGAGATACCCATATGTGGATGATTATTATTACCGCGACTGTATATATATATATATAGCCTATTTTTAGTATTCACATATTATACTAATGTTATCATGGAAATTCAATAAACAAATAAAGTAGTACTACGAGAGTAAAAAACAGGTAAAACTTCTTTTGGTCTACTTATATCGCAGATGTGACCAAGCAACAAGACAGATTATATATATAATTATGTGGTTCACGAGCTTTTATTAAATTACTTATCGTATAGGTGACATAAATATTTCACTTAATTAATATGATATGATATATCAGTACACTTTCACAATTATGTTAAATGGGTTTTGTTTAACCAGTATCTTCTTCATTTTCTGTTCCCCGTTCTATGACAGACTTGGTTTTGACCGTCCTTCACCTATACAGTATGCCACCTACGCAATTAATTGGTTTGTATCTTATCAAGTCCTCCAGGTGGTATCAGGCTGCCTATAGTTGTAGGAGAGAGAGAGAGAGAGAGAGAGAGAGAGAGAGAGAGAGAGTTTGTTAAGAATGTAAGATTATTTTTATATTGGTAGTATAAAATAGATAATGGATGTTCCAAGTGTGTATTTGGAACGATGCTTTTCAAGAATCACAATTTATATATAGAACATTGAATAATGTAGAAGGAAAAATATTTATTCTTTACAATATTAGAGATAAGGTTTGAAGTGTTGACGTTTCTACAGATCGTGATAACAAAAGGAGTTTTATATATTGAAAGTGAGATGCAGTTGTAAGACATACTGATTGCTTGACTGGTTGAAAAAAAAAAAAATTATCATAATGACAAAGCAACAGCTAAAAGGATAAAGTTGAAAATATAAAATCATGGCGCATTCTCTGGTGAAATTACACTAGTCCCTTTTCAGTTGATAGTATATATGCCTTAGATGTATGTGTTGAGGAGCTTTCAGTGCTATAAAGTGTAATTATCATCTTACTTGTATAAAATCTGATACAATTTGTCTTTGCTTATTTTTACAATGACCAAAAATAAAGCAGTCTTAGGTAAAGCAATACAGATTATTCGGAAGGGCCTGTATCGTACAGTGAACAGCCACTTAATAATAATAATAATAATAATAATAATAATAGGGGCACCCAACAGCAAGACTCACGTTAAAGGCAGAACTGAGTGTCGCCTCCTCTCTATTAAAAGCCTGGCCTGTCTCCCCTTGAAGGTGGATGGCAGGTGGACAGGCAGAGGTTTGATAGTGTCTAACCCATTGCCCCATGACCCAGAGTCCGTCTCCACCATCTTGAGGTTTCTCCTTGTGTCTTTCAAAATATAATGTCAATACGATTTTTTCACGATCAGTTTGCTGAAGCTCACGTTACACACTGCCCTGTGGTACAGTATAGTACGGGACCGTGATCACAGACAGTTTAGTCACATATACGGGTCAAAGTGTATTGTTGTTAAGAACCTTTGAATGTCAGGATTCCTATGTCAAGATTCCCTAAAAAACAAAAAACAAAACAGAAAAAAATTAGACAACAATAATTTTCTAATTAATAGTATTCTAATGACACTTCAACGGGAAAAGAATGAAAAAATAACACCTCTCTCGTCTCGTCATTTGTTTCAAGATAATGACAAAATGTCTACAATATTAGTTCCTTTCTCAGTTTACAACAAACTTGACTTAATGCGCAGTCATACGAGTGTCTTTATCTATTTTTT
The DNA here is from genome assembly GCA_033782935.1 of Petrolisthes cinctipes. NCBI lineage: Eukaryota > Metazoa > Arthropoda > Malacostraca > Decapoda > Porcellanidae > Petrolisthes > Petrolisthes cinctipes. The sequence continues at coordinate 10,734 of JAWQEG010006146.1, forward strand.
TTCGTTTTCTTTTTTCTCTCTCTATTTCTACGTCCCTGTATAGTTAAATGCGATCAGACACACACACAGTTTAACTTCCACGAAGAATAACCTCTCATTTTCTTTTCTTACACAATTAAAACGAGAAGTTTCTTTACACACACCGAATTATATATTTCCCAAGACGCGGAACTGAAAGAGTCTTTATGTACACCTGAGCAAGTAGAAAGTGCAAGAATAATATGGCTGTATTTGGCAATATCTTCACCACCACTGAAACATCAGCCAATCACGTACCACCTTACATTGGCTCTGGGGGTTGCTAGTGATTCATTCATAAAGATACAAGGCCTTACTACAAATAACTGCCAGATGTTGCCTTATACAGCCATATTTTTCTTGCACATTCTACTAGTTCAACTGTTACCCATCAAAGCGCTACTTCCCACTCCAACAATTCTCAAGTAAAGTTTCTCCCTGGTGGTGAAAAGATAATGTTTGTTTTGTACCAGACGTTCTCCGTCGACCGAGGACGAGGAGAGTATTTATCGTACTGAACCACTGACTGATTAACTGCTATAGGGACACTTCGAGCCTGCTGTGTGTGTGTGTGTGTGTGTGTGTAGAGGGGGCATGTCAAAGATGTAGAGTGACTTGAAAGATAACGGATAGATAAGGATCGTAGCCGGCTAATACGAGCGACTTTTTGTGTGTGTGTGTTCTATGTACTGTATAGTGTAGGTCCAGTATGCGGTAATACATAGTAACCTCCTCACGCCCTTAAACCCATAGAATACTCATACTATAGCCGCAGGGAAAATATTCTGGTCGCTACAATCTGTTCATGAATGCCACACCAAGCAAAGTAATGTTGACTATGACACTTTTACTACATCTGGAAATAAATAATACACATAAAAAACTACAACTAATATGAAGTGATATAGAAAGTGTCTTGCTCTCGCTATTTGCAATCTGACTTCAAAATACCCCAGAGAGTTTATTTATATTCCCCTGTTTCATTACTCTTGCATTCCCACTTCACATCCTCAAAAATTCGGGTCTTAATCCAGATCGGTGTAGTCTTGTGTCGTCTGGATCTTTGTAGCCAGCTGTTCTTATATGTACAGTTGGGGATATATGAAAGAGATACATTTACAGCGGGCCCCTTACTGAGCATATTATAGGGTATAGGACGCGGGCCACTTGTACACACGTGCTCGATGAGGGGCCCCGTTTCAAGTGTAGCTGTTTCATGTGTTCCCAACTGTACAGGCGCTAAAGGAAAGGAAATGAACGAATAACCTCGACACATGACCGATAGGTGTGGAAATAACCTTGACAACTGATCGATACAAGTTGAAATGAGCGAATATCTATCTTTGCACATTGTCAGTAGGAGTGGAAATGAATGGAAATCATACGTGTGACTGCAGAAACTTATTAATTAACTCAAACTTGTTAATCTCTTCAAAAGGGTTTCCAATGAAGCATGCTAATAAATGTCCTAATTATTGTTGCTTTCATCATTTGTATACTACATTTAATACACTTAATATTTTTCATAATTTTAATTATTATTCATTATCAATAATACTATTACTGATATGGGTTACTACTACTACTACTACACATACAAGAAAAGCTTGGGTCCGACACGTATGAGAGACAACTTCATATAAATATCTGCTCTGAAGCCTTGGTGTATCTTTTATAAATATGGCCTGCATGTTACTTGGAGAATACGGTAGTGACAGGTGTAAAGGAGGGGGAGGCAGATACACCTGGAGACGACTGGTCCGTACACAGGGTCGAAGATCGCTTAAGGACCCTATGATCGTGTATTTTAAATTTTGGAGTCTCTGATTCCTCCTGACCATGCATGCCACGAAATAAACTCCTTCCATATAGGTGGTGTTTCATGGCAATATTTGAGGAACTCTTTTATCTCTCAATTTTCTGACTATATCACAGGGGCCCTTAACTGATCTCACCTACCTACACATGCTGAGACGTCGATAGTAACAAAGAGAGGGATGAAAGTTGTTATCAGAGTTTATCTTATCATGAACCAGCCGATGAACTGCTTTTAACACACACACACACACACACACACACACATAGTTTTGTGGTAGTAATATAAAAAATGAAGAAGTTGTATGCTGTTGTTATTCTTGAGACAATTTTCATACATGTATATTATCTAAATTATGAATGACTGTCAATTAATGGGTTCAGCTATACTGTTTTAACTCTGCATGGACGACATCAGGAGTTCAGTAATGATCCCCTCAAACAAGACATATGGTTTCGTAATACAGAATAACTACAGTATTCTTCACTCAATATATAATTTATTATATACGCAAAACCGGAAAACACTTGATACTTTACTTTGTATGATAGAAGTACACCTTTAAATAAGGGCTAAAAGCTACTTTAGTTTAAACATATGCTTGGAATGACGATAATCCTTTTGTATTCATATATCATAGGCATATCCCTCTTGTCTACAATTTACGGGTAAAGTTATGACAGGTATTATCAGTGTGTGTGTGTGGGATATATCAGTTGACTAAGACACAAAATTAACCTTACGTAAGTAATGTTGATCCCTCTTGCCAATGATAACGCGAGAGGTTACATACGCTGACGAAAAAATAAGACATGTTAGTCATAACTATTGACAGCGTGGTGGTGGACTTGTTAGGCTTCTCAGTACTCCAGAGTGTGCCATGAAACTGAACAATGCTGAGAATTTATGTTCCTTATTTCAGTTTAAAAGAAATAGTAGCCTCAAACTTTCTCAAAATCCAAAAAGAATATTAAAATTTTCTGCTTTTATTTCCATGATAAAATTCGTCCTCTTGAAAGCTTGCCACTAAGGAACTTGGTAATGTAAAATGTTCCAGCTTAGTCAGATGACCCAATAATATCAATACACAATACATACCTCCTCAACATTATTAATACATTATAAATATATACAGTAAGTCCTCAACATTATTATTACATTATAGATATATACAGTATGTCCTCAACATTATCAATACATTATAAATATATACAGTATGTCCTCAACATTATTAATACATTATAAATATATACAGTACGTCCTCAACATTATTAATACATTATAAATATATACAGTACGTCCTCAACATTAATACATTATCAATACACAATACCTCCTCAACAAACAACAACAGCCACAGCCAATAATGGTACGAATTTTCTGCTGTGGTTCATAATAGGACTACTGTTGCGATCGTCATGAAGCTGAAATTACTATACGAATTTGTAACTGACCCGTTTTATGATTGGAGTGTTTGATGATTCTGGCGATTGTCAATTAAAAGAATTACCGAATATGGGCCGGTATTCACAAACGCAAAGTTCACTCCTAAGTAAAAATGTTGTTGGCAAGGACTAGGACCGCTTCGAAATAATAATATAAGCTCATATTAATAGAATTACAAACCATTCACTACTTCGAAATGAGCCTATGGTGAGGTCAGTATTGCAAACATAATAATGAACAAGTCCAAACTCATAAGATGTTTTGTGAATAAGGGCCATGGTTATTAAGCATCATTCTCAAACTTTCCGCTCTCCTCCTTCATTCTATTTAACCATTTATCAAGCATCATTCTCTAACTCTTTCTATCTCCCTCCTCTCTTCTGTTTATCTGGCAGACGTGTGGGCACTAAATTTCTGTGATGATGAGCATAAATTTGTGTGACTAAGGGAGGATCCTAATACGCAAAAGTCGTAGAAATATTTACCTACCATAAAAGTGACCATTTTCTCTCGTCAACCTCCGTTCTCTTAGCCAACATTTTCTGGGGAGACTATAAGAGAAAACGGGAATTCTGGTGCTTATTGATTACCAAGAGTGGGTGGTAGAAGATCAAGGGTACTCCATATAACCTTTGATACGGATGCTCAAGGTTATCATAAGAGGTTCAAGTTTATGTTGATATTACTAGGTGCTGCTCCCACTCTGCCTTATCTTATTGCTTTGTTGTTGTAGTTTTTTGTTTTTATTCTGTGGCCTTGAGAGGTATACGCCGATATCACAGTCATCATTATCTGTTAAATTCCCCCCTCACCAACACATTTCATTCTGTATTTTCACTACGCACTCTCACCAAACCTAACCTAATGTTCAGTCATCACGATCGCTACATTGTTCAGGTACGGTTAACACACAATTCAATTACCTAAATCTACACACAATTCAACTATGATGACATTAGACCGAGGGTATACTCACCCAATCCCTAAATGAAAACGATATATATATATATATATATATTGTTACATGATTGTATGATTATATTCTAGTTTAGCTTTCCAGCATATATATATATGCTGTTTTGATGTAAGTAACTATAAGGGGAATGTCACTCAGTGCGAAATGTGACATAGGCCTACAACCAAGAAACAACCTATTATTTGATAACGAGAAATTTGAGAACTCTCTCCATCCAAAGTCTTATAAATGCTCTATTGGACGGGAGACTCTGAGGGCAAACATTTTTGAACACCAGATATTATTATTAGGTAACAGAATAGTGCATCTACTACACCTACAGGTTAATTTATAAAACTATATACAGGAAAAGATGCACCTGGACTGGATTCAACAGTTTATCTTTTTGTTTATCCCCTTTTTCCAACCTTCGTTCCTTTCAGAAGTTTGTGTTTATATACTATTTTGATACTGACTACTGATACTGTAGTTCCCCTCAACATTCCTGACACAGGTTTGAGTGGTTCATGCTGTTTTTAATATCGCCGTGTCAATACAACCTCCTTCAATGACTGTGTTTTGGTTCGACCCGTTTAGAAGAATTAGGGTTTCTTGTGACACATTACTGGGAGATTCTTTTGTTAGTGAGTGAATTGGAAGGCTACAGATTCCTCCTAATTACTGTATGCCAGAAAACAGACGCCTACAATGGTACTACTAACATCTGGGATCTGTTTCGTGTTATATATAGTCTGGAGGAATCAGTAGCCCTCGACTTTACCAACGAGAGGTTCAGCCCTTAATTAAATAGGTATTGTACTATATTTCTGCATACTTTTTGTAAACACTAACCAACCCTCATGACAATAGGCTAGGAATAATTTAGATCACAGGACATCGATCGACTCCTCCCCAGCGAGATACTATTTTGGACGAATGAACAGCTGCATTATTTACCATTCTCTCCACACTGTACCTAACCAAAACGGGAACACGTGCACTTAGGAAAAAATTATGCCGTAAATATTTCAGAGAGTCATTCCAGAAGCATTGTCTACAAAAAACACTTCAATAATAATCCATTTATTTACTTGAAAAAAGATGAAGAGACATTTTATAACACAGGAGGAGTCGGTATTCCTCCAATTGACAGACAAGAGACGATCCTCATAAACCCTGGATGAGTGACTGAGTGACTGACTGACTGGGTGTTATTGATGTGTTGTCAGGTTTAAAGCGAGTAGTGTTTTCCATTTATGTCGTCTACAACCTTCGCTGTCGTGTATAGATAAAAGAAAATAGGCCTTGTTATTATTTTTTTTTTTTGGACGTCAAGAATGCGTTCCACCGACAAAAAAAAAAAAAAAAAAAAATCTGGCGTTAATTAGAAGACAATGGGGAAGATTTTAGCCGTTGTTGAAGATGTATATATAACTAACACACGTCTGCGTTCACTGTGTTCTGTTAAGGGGGAATTTTTGTGTTGGTATTTCTGGAGCAACTGAATCCTCCAAACTATTCCAAGCAACAGAACACCATTATTTTTGCTCTTCTGGTCCTGTTTCCTAGCATACTTTGGAGGAATCAAGGCACTCCAATGTAACAAAAAAGAATTACCACCTTAAGGAGGAAGTACAGTGTTAGTAAATCTGGAGCAACGGATTCCTCCAAACTATTCCAAACAACAGGCCACCCTTACCTTTTATTATTCTAGCCCTTTTTCCTGGTTTACTTTGCAGGAATCAAGACACTCTGATGTACCAAAAGTATAAACTATCCCCTTATAATGTGGTCGTGTTATCGTAATCATGATAAATTTGTAAAGGGAGATTCTATTGTTGATGAATTGCAAGGTCTCTTATACCACCAAACAGATCCCTTATAAGTAACATTAAGGTCGTCTGTTCCTTGCATGGTATAGGTTGAAGGAATCAGTATAGCCTTCCAATTTACCAACAAGAGAATGGTCCTTTAAATCAAGCTTGTTTCCATGTCTGACGTACACATTCATCCCGGGCATTATTTATTGGGTATAGGAGTCACTGGGAAGGGGGCCCATGAAGCCTACACAACCACAACACAACATAACACAACACACCAGAACTCTCATTATTTGTTTCGTCACGTTCCTCTGTGACAGCTGCGGGTTGTATAAAATCGTGCCCGAGGAGACAAATATGGACAGGACCACACCGACCGATCGCCTATATCGACACACATGTTTCGTTCGCCATGTCTCCTACCCATGTGTGTGTTTTTTCTATCTTGTGTATCTTCCGCAATTTCAGAAGCTATTGATCCCATGCCAAATGTGCCACAGAACTTACAGTATACCATATCTACTGAGGAAATGTTCTTGGTGTATAAAGGAGAAACTAGTAAACCTTAAATATTGTCAACAACATCTAACTCCTTTTGCTATTGTACTTAATGCTATCGTGTTGCTTTGTAGAATTGTGGTCAAAAGTTTTGTTACATTTAAGGTTGGCCGAAGCAGATATTGAACTTTATTTTAGATGTAATTTCATAACAGTTTTGATTAGTCTGCTTCTATCCCATTAGCAATCCATTGGAGGGCTGCAGATTCCCCCAAAGCTGCACCAGGAAACAGACAACACTTTAATAAACACGTATGTAGCGGATTTGTTTCGTATAGACTCCCTTTCAACCAGCACAACAATAATAACCTCCTCCACAACCTTGACCTGTCGACGAACTTCATCCATGCAGGGGTTATAAACGTTAAAGGGGCGATTCTTTTGTTGGTGAATTGGAAGGTCTCTGCTGATTCCTCCAAACAATGCCACGAAACAGATCCCCCATTAGTACCACTGAGGGCGTTTGTGCAATTTACCAACAAGAGAATCTGCCCTTAATCACACACACCCCATAGATGCAAGGTAAATAATGATATCAAACTGTCCACATTTACCACCATCAACTACATAAAAACAAACCAAAATAACAAGACTGTGGGTGGTGATTTGTTCAGCCTTTAACCTCCTTCCGTACCACCACAAATACATGTGATGTACTCGACTGTAAGATCCCTTTAGTCTTGATGTGTGTTCTTTCTAGATGGACGACCTGACCCTACCTGAGTCTTGGGTGGGAGGGAGAGAAGAGAAGGAGGGAAGGAGGGAAAGAAGAGACGGAGGGAGGAAAGGATGGAGGGAGGGATGGATGGATGGAGAGCTGGAGGGAGGGAAGGAGGGAGAGTTGGAGATTATGGAGGGGGGAAAGGATAGAAGGAGAGATGGAGAGAGGGAAGGATGGAGGGAGGAATAGATGGAGAGAGGGAAGGATGGAGGGAGGGATAGATGGAGAGAGGGAAGGATGGAGGGAGGGATAGATGGAGAGAGGGAAGGATGGAGGGAGGGAAGGATGGAGGGAACGAGAGATGGAGAGAGTGAGAGAAGGAGGGAGGAGGGAGGGAAGGACAACAAGGAAAGAGCCGTGGTGTGTGATGTGATCGATAGTGTACCACCTCCTCTCCCTCTCCCTCTTCCTCTCTCTCAAGGTGACGTTCCTAGTCCTAGTCATTATAGGCGCGAGCGAGCGTATGAAAATATTGATAATAATAAATAGTACTGATACTACTACTACTACTACTACTACTACTACTACTACTACTACTACTACTACTACTACTACTACTACTATTAATAATAATAATAATAATAATAATAATAACAACAATTGAAAAAAAAAAAAAAAAAATAATAATAATAATAAAAATACTTAAATGATAGGTTAGATAAACAAATACTTATGTTGTTGGTGGAAATGTGGAAGCAAGTGTTTTTCCCAGCGTATTTTTCCCATTTATATGAGGCTTCATCTTATGGTGATGAACGGGGGTAATAGTTTGAAGGGGTCATTAAGATGGGAGTTATTAGATCCACGAAATATAATAGGTTCAAAGGATGGAGTTAAGTATGTGTATGTTAGGCCTACCGTACCGTGAAAGCTTCGACGTAGAATAAATACACTCGCCACTGACAAGAAATTATGAAGAAAATAATCAATACTCATTCTAATGTAAAATGGCCAGTCCCTGTTTATATATAGGTTATTTTCCACCTACCTTCCTTCACAAGACGACGGTAGGGAAGATCCAAATGTAAACAAACAGTAAGGAAATAATAGACACTGTTAAAAAAAAAAAATAATGGAACTGATTATATAGAGTAAACAGAACAATTAGAGAGAAAGTAGGAAGTAAACATACCATCATCTTATATGCTCAATATATAAAGTCATATAATTTTGTAGAGGAGACGTGCATTCTACACACATACATAGATAATACAGTGCATAATCTGGACAAATAGTTACAAAGAACAGAAAATCAGACAGATAGATGGACAGACAGGCAGACAGGCAGACAGGCAGACAGACAGACAGACAGGCAGACAGACAGACAGACAGACAGACAGACAGACAGACAGACAGACAGACAGACAGACAGACAGACAGACAGACACAGACAGACAGACAGACAGGCAGCAGGCAGGCAGGCAGGCAGGCAGGCAGGCAGGCAGGCAGGCAGGCAGACAAGCAGGCAGACAAACAGACAGGCAGACAGACAGAAGCAAGGCAACTATATGTTGGCAATAGATTTACAAAAATGACAAAACAATCATGCACTGAGAAGACGAGGCTGGAATACCCTATTATATTGAGGCTTGAAGACATTATTGGAGTGGAGGAATATTGAGGGAGAAGGAGAGGGAGGAGGGTAAAAGAGAAGATGGGTATGGATGGAGAGGGTAGGAGGGAGAGGTAAGGGGAGATGAGGCGGTGAATGAGCTAAAGGAAAATGAGATGGAGAAGGAAGAGGAAAGGAGTGCAGAGGAGCTGTGAAAGGAAAAAGAGAAGATGGAATGGGGAGGGGAAAAAAATAAGGAGTGAAGAGGAGATGTGAAAGGAAAAAGAGAAGATGGAATGGAAAAGGATGAAGAGTACAGGAGTGAAGAGGAGATGGAATGGAGAAGGAAGAAGCGGAATGGAGTGAAGAGGAGTTAAAAAAGAAAAGAAGGAATTGAGAAGGAAGAAGAGGAAAGATGACATCAGGAGGAGAAGAGTGGTGAGGAACACAGAGGTAGTCTTGGTAAGAGAAACAATAGAGGAAAAGTGAAAAAGAAAATATAAAAGAAAAGAAATATAAGAGAAGGAAGGAAGAAAATAGAAGAGAAACAGAGGAGAAACAGAAAAGAACAGGGTAAAACGAAGATAGGATTATACTGGGATGGATGTGAGGAACAGAGAAACACGCAAGAAGAGGTTTGAGAAAAGGAGAAGAGGAAAAGTAGATGAGATGGAGTGGAAGAACTGATATTGAATTCTTTATTTACCATTCCACACTTGACATACCGGGTACTCGTATATATACAGACACAGATTGGAAACACAGGTAGGATGTGAGTGTCTAAAGGAGATATTATTGCGATTCTCTGTTCACCAATATGAAAACGAAGTACTGGATCTGACAAATGAACGAAAACCACACCAGTACAGTATTACCAGAGCAACATGAATCGGATTGTTTATTTCCACATCCGGGTATCTTTCTCTTTGTAAAAACATTTCAGACACTGTACCCTTATCCCAGTGAGTCCTGTTTAAGTGTTTGGTATATTTCACTCACTTTGTGGTGTATATGAAATTTCTGAGAATGAAATAAAACAATTCAATATAAGGATTAATAAACTCAAGGTTGCACTTGTTAGACCAGCTATATAGTCGTCTCAAGATGTGATGGCACAGTATTGAGATGTTTACGACCATTGTACATATTTATTCAATAGATAGTTATCATTACTTGTACTTGCTGCCACACGACGTATCGTGATACTAATTCTGACACTCAACTATCATTGACTGAAACGAATTGAAAATCTCAGGAATTGTCACTTCTGTGTTCTTTTTACAATAAGGAGGTGGAGGTCACAGAGCTTCCCTTCTTACCTATTCATTACGTACTGTATTGATCCATGTTATTTCTAACTGTGTTTAGATATTACAGTCCTATACGTCTGTCAATATATTAATCCCACAGGAAATACGAAATATTTATATTCTGCAGTAAAACTTTACTCAATATTCACATATCCATATACAGTACCTATATCTTTCAATAAACCAAATATTTATCTGTGTAGTTATCTATCAATATACAGTGCAGTATATCTAGTGACTTATTTGCATCTATCTTTCTGTCTCGTCATCCTCCACCTTACGTATATCACATCATAACGTGGGTTCAGCTATCACGCCTGTAGATGAGGGGAAATGAGATTTAGAGATTGGATAGGAAATATGATGTGGTGTTGGGGAGAAGAGGTGTATTGCATCATCACTATCACCATAATCTATATTCTTATTATTGTTATTTATTTTTGTAGTATATCATCATTGTCTTGTTTTACATTGTCATTTTCATCATCATTATTGTCAGGGGCAGAATGTAAGAATATAATAGAATAAAAAAAACATGTGAGGAAAAATAAGACTGCAATGAGAGAAAAATATATTGGATTTGAGATGGAACAGAGATATTGGGTTTGGTGAAGATGAATGAAAAGGACTGGATCCGAGTGAAAGGGGTTGTGTTCGTATTGAAAAGGATTGTCCCTCACCAAAATAAGTGTTGGACTCAAAGGATCTGGAACAGAAAGAAAATGTTCGGGCTGAGCAATAAGGGGTAGAATTGAAGTAGAAGAAATGGTTGCCTTACAAATAAAGGAGTTATATCTGTAGTATAGAAAGAATGGGTTGATCTGAGCTATACGGTTGAAGTTGCAGTAAAAACATATATGTATTGATTTAGAGCAGAAGAAAAGAATTGGGTTTGTAGAAAAATGTGTTGTGATTGAGGCGTTGTAAGGTTGTGTTGTGCCAAAGTGCACTCTTGTACAAAAGTCATGTCCGCTTTCACCACAGGTCTGTGTAAGCGCTTAACCTGTATTGCAGCATGCATATTGCTACCATCATCCATACATGACAGTGGAGTCTAAACCCGTGTTCAATTCCCACGAGTATTATGTTTTTAGTGAAGTGTAAACAAAAACTTCTCACTTTATAAGGCATCCGTTCTCTAATATACTGTACTGTATATATATGAGAAATGAGTCTTTCTTCAATGTAGGAACACGACTCATACGGACCATTAAAGAAACACCTCATTGTGCCATAAATGTTTAGGTGTGTTGTGTCATTTTGGTTTAGTACTGTATAACCAAAGAGTAATTGATTTTCTCAGAATCATAAAATAGTTGGTATTAGTCAAATGTTATTAATAATCTGTGACAAGTGGAAGTATAATAATGAGAACCACATTCGATGGTAGTCGAAAAAAGTGCGAAAGTTGTCAGCGGTTGCTTAATTAAGGTATAAAAAAAAAGTAAAACACCAGATGTCCACGACCACACTTTCTTCTCACAAGGCATTAACTCAAGTAAAGGAAATTGCAGACATACAGAATTTTGTCTATACTTGTTTCCATCATCACCTCGGAAGGTTTTTAACTTCAGTATCTTTAAAATGATTTTCCTTTTTAGCGGTTCCACTCTGACCTTCCCCCACTTGTATTAATAATTACCTTCCACTCTTTGCTTCAGTCCACCACTTTTGCATTTAATTTGCCACTCTTGTCCCTTTCACTCAAAATATCTCACTTTCTCATCTCCTGCACTCTAAGCTCACCTCTCCCTCCTCTCTTTCTCTTAAGGGGGAAATTTTGTGTTGGTAAATCTGGAGCAACTGAATTCTCCAAGCTATTCCAAGCAACAGAACACCATTATTTTTGCTCTTCTGGTTGTGTTTCCTGGCATACTTTGGAGGAATCAAGGCACTCCAATGCAACAAAAATGAATTACCCCCTTCATATTCCTCCCTCGGGCCTCGGGAGTGATAAGACATAGTAAGTGCCATAAGGAGGAGGGATCACAACCAACTATCTTAAACCACCAAAACCAGACAAACCAGACAAAAAAAAAAAAAAAAAAAAAAAAAAAAACACACACACACACTGGAATATTGATAGTTTCTCATCTAAACCTAAAAGGATCATGATATAATATTTTACATGACTGTAGACGTTATGGGACGTGATATATAGCTGTGACGTGTGTGTATGTATATGTTGATCATTGAAACTTTGGATATCAATTAAGTTATTAGTCTCTCTCTCTCTCTCTCTCTCTCTCTCTCTCTCTCTCTCTCTCTCTCTCTCTCTGCTGAGTCCTTCCTTCCTCACTCCGGGTTGTGTACAGTGTTGGTAAATCTGGAGCAACTGATTCCTCCAAACTATTCCGAGCAACAGAACACCATTATTTTTGTTAATGAGTTGTTTTTAGTTCTGAGTTCTTTTGAGTAGGACGTATAATTGATGACGATCCGAGCCTCTTCCTCAAGTCCTTTTATGCCAGCTGCTAATTTTTTTCCCTCCTCTTCTTTGTCATTCCTCATCCACGTAGCTCACTTTTGTTCTTTATTCTCTCCACTTTTCTCTATTCCCTCCCTTCATCATCCACGTATATTGCTCACTCTCATTCTACATTCTCTTCACTTTTCTCCATTCCTTCCCTGACTGATGCTGTGTGTAGTAATGTTATGGCCTCCACCTCACACAGGACTTAACTTTGATACTCGTCAATGGCACTTACTGTATACAAAACCCGTGGGGAAGGATAGCGCCCTCCTGTGGCCTTCGTGGACTCTGAGGCCTACATGGCATTCCTCGATCTTTTTTTTTTTTTTTTTTTTTTTTTTTAAGTGACATACATAATTATACTCCAAAATAATAACTGACGTAGCTTTGGTAAATCACGTATGGAGTTGGGTTATGCGTTCATAAGAATTATTATTATTATTATTATTATTATTATTATTATTATTATTATAACTTCAAGACTGCCAGCCAGCATACCTTCTAGTTCGTGATTTAATAGTTTATTCCTCATCGCTGCACGTGTGACAAATACAGTACCATATATAACTTCCGTAGCGTGAGCGATGACGAATGACATAGTAAAAGTGGGAAAGATGTCAATGAAATGGAGGGTACTATTATAACACCTCCAAACTGTGCCACAACACAAAGCCTAATGGTTCACTTTAGAGGATCAGAGGGACTTATATTCACCCAAAATACCCTGCCATTAATGAGTCGTGTGTTTTGTACTTGCTGTATGTAGGTATGCCTGAAATCTAATAGGCTGAACATTAATTATTTATGAGTAAGAAAAGTTCAACCTTGCACCACTAAATGAGAATTGTTAAGTGATTTTGACAAGCTCATTATCAAAGCCTTCCCCAGCAGAAGCAGTCGAGACCAACTTCCTAACCAGCCTAAAAGTCCTTTCTTATCAAATAAAGAGGATTTGGAGCAAATAGAGGTGGGAGGGAGGCATAACCTACTGCCGATTTGTTATAGCGTTTGGACTGTTTTCTAGAGCAGCCTTGGTAAGTGAAGTTAAAGTACAACAAATCATGTTAGATTGGGTATTCTTTGGTTAGGAGAGAGTAACATAGTTTCAGCTAAGCTGGGTTTGGAATGGACTGTATCGACTCATGTTTGGAGTTTTACTGGTGGACATAATATTATACCTAGTCAACGCAAACCTTTCTCTCAACCCAAGGAAAGTTCGGGGAATAACGAAGAGAGGGGGAGGGGGAGGAGGAGGAGGGGGGGGGGGTTTGGTTGGGAACTTAAGACCGCCGCCCGTTCGCCCACCTAACTTCCCCCACCACTCTCAAACTACTTTGACTTAATCTTGGCCAGGCGGGAAAACTTGTTGTAATAGTTTTGATAACTTGGCCTACAGTTGAGGGGAGTACTCTGTGATTCTCTATTATCATAATAATTACCCAACGTACAGACAGAGGGTAAATCGCATCGACTTTATTTTTATGACTATCTTGACCCCCTTCAAATTAACGACTGCAAACACATTATACTCAGCGGCACTTGTATCGATAAGGGATTAAGGGCTTTGATTAGATAACCAGAGAATAGTGTCCGCGACTGAACGACATGTATTATTGTGAAGAGAGTCGTGGTACCGTAGGCATACAAATTTCTCTGTAGTCGGTATATTGTGGTGGCCAAGGAGGGTCACGGAAAAGAGTCAGTCCTGCCTTCCCTTGGACTCTGGGAGTAAATGGAATATTAAACTGGGAAAATTTTTAAAGAAAAGCAAAATATACAACACACATACAGCAATATTAAAAGAATAACCTATATTTACAACAACGAAAATTTTGGTGGAGCGACTCCATAACTAACAGTTCTATGTTTGTACTGTTTGGAGACTCTACCACACACAAAACATTTACCTCTCCTCAGTGCTCTTAGGTTTGTTTATGTTTTAGTGTTCTTGTATAATCATATGTGTGGTATCTTTGGTTTAGTTCTTTTTTTTACGGTTTTAAAGGTTGGTTATATTTTATATTGTATATAGTTCGATACATGTTTAAACTTAGTTGTGTATCTGATAGTGTTTACCTCATGCTATGGTTTAGTTCATGCTGCTTTAAGACAGTTTTATATTTTGTTCATATTCATATTTTATGATAACTGGACATGGCTCGTATTGGTTTAAAGTAGACCTACAAATGAAATTCAATATTCAATACCGGTATTGTATTGTATAAATTGAATTTGAACCTACGAACACTACTGAAACTGAGTGCAGTGTTAGACATCTCTAAAATTATCGCATATTACTTTTAAGGGAACCATCACACTTAATATCTCTCACACTTGACTAAATGCATTCAATCACACACACACACACACACACACACACACACACACACACACACACACACACACACTAAAATACCTCTCCTACACAAGCACACCCACGCCTCCTGGAACATTTTATCTTGTCCATTACTGGAAAACAAAGCCAGGTAACAAACAGTATTCACCCTAATGTGTCCTATTGTAAGGATCGCTACTCGTCTGCCCTCTACTGCTACGTGTTCGATCTTTAATCATAGCATAACCGGTCCTTGTATCTCTTAATGGGCCGCATAATTGAGTAGGCTTCAGCTACAAATTGGATTCAGCGCCCCATTATGATTTTCTATTCCCTCCACACAAGTTAAAAATCTCGCTTCGATTGTGAGTATATTTTTAACAAGATATATATGCCCTTCATTTAGCTGAGCTCTGAGCATTGGGTACCGTGAGCTGAGCGTTTAATATCAAGTTTTTATCGTCAATCTTTTTTAAGCATGTCACTGTTTTTTTTTTTTTTTTTTTTTTTTTTTTTTTCATTTAGTCTATCTTCAGTAACTACGATTTTCATTTTTTAATATCGTAAATTTAAACTATATCAGTAACGCAGTCATAGCTGGTATAGTATTATTTTGACGATCAGTAATATTATGTTCAGCTTTGTTTTTTCACACACACATACGTACCGTAGTATATTTTCAGACTGTTATCTCTCTCTTTATACCCTTGAAATGGATGATAGAGATGGGCTAAACAGATATTATGTACGCTACTGTAAATGTAGCTAGTATTATTATTACAATGGAGATTAATGCTAATTCAGATAATAATAATAATAATAATAATAATAATAATAATAATAATAATAATAATAATAATAATAATAATTCTTTCTTGCTGTATGAAGAATGTTTGAATTAGATCTAACCTTTGCACTAACACCTTGTCGAGTTTTTGTTTAGACATTAATCTATGCAACATTTGGCAACACCTTAAACCATTATATACCGAAAATGGGAATATTGCTCAGTGCAGTATGTTTCTTAATCTTATAATTCTTCATACAATCTTAACCCCATATAAGGGCGTTCATAGTTCTAGGCATCGTTCTTCCTTGAGTGCACGACTCCTCTCCTTCAGTCTACTTAACATCACTTAACTCGAGCTGAACCCAGGTACTTCAACTCCTTGTCAGTTGCCACCTCAAGCGTTTCTCCATTCACCTCCACAATGTTTCATCCTCATTCTCCCTCGCCTCACAATCATTGATCTTCTTTTCCTCTGTTTACTCCAATGTTTACTTCAGTCAATGATTTTATTGGATAGCATTACCATGTGCTATCAATTTACAATTGATAGCGTTTACAGCTCATGTAATACACTAGATAACTGAATATTTTTAAACTAGTATGTAATACGATCTGAATGTGTCTAGTTCAAGTCTGATTGTCATTTAGGGCATGAAGTCTTCCATTTGAAATTAACATTAAATTATACGGGTGGACGTATTGATATTGCTTGCTACAGTTTTTTCGAATAATAACTTTGAACTAAAGAAGTAATAATCAAATCCCATCAGCTCATAACAATGTTTCTTATTAATACTATGGTTTTATTTTATGTTGTGTATTTGTTTAAGAACTAAGCTCTACATATATAATGCCTACAAGTCAAGGTACCAACCAACAATGTGTCAATGTTCTCTGTCATATAGTAGTAGGGACAACCGTATCAATATCTCATTCAACAGCACCTATAATATCGGTATGAACCATCAGCAAGGAGAGGCAACACAATATTTGGTAATGGTTACAAATTTGCTACACTCTATGGATACTAACAAAAATGGGTGAAATGAAAAACAACCCTGGCAGAGTTGGAACTTGAACCGACGTTATGCTGAGCATTATATCAAAACCATGAAGTCAACAAAGATCGGTTTGAAATGCTCAGCACACCATGGATTATAATCTCAGCTCTATCACTGGTTATAAATTTCATCATAGCTACCGTCATGATAAAGTTTTAGCACCTTGTTAGGATATCGAGGCTATACTGTAGATGTATCTTGACGACAGATATCATTTTTACTGTAATTTGGATATGAGGTTGAGTCAATGAACAGTATTATATCTGCATACTTTAACTTTATGTCAAGGGGACCTCCGAAAACTCTTTCATACTAAACACGTTGGCAGTATGGACTAGGAATGAATGGAGGAACGACCATTGTACAACATTTCGGGAATACTCAAGAAAGAGACGACTGTTTATTACCGTAGTCGTTGATGGTCTACTGACATGTATTGCAATACTAACTCTACTTTGCAGAGGGGAGTGACAGAAGCCACTTGTATCTCCAACTCTAAGCGTGATTATATTGTTCACATTGTGCTTGGACTGTGGTGAAAAATTACTGCCGTAGTGCCTTTCCTCGTAGCCTCATTTCATTTAACCTTAGCTTCGACGATCCCATAGCCATCTAATGGGGTACTAAAACTTTAGATAATGACTAGAAATGTGCAATGCAAGGTACAGTATATATAGCATAATAATCTATTTACAAACAAGAAACAAGAGACGATAATTACCTCGGCTTGTCCACACTGAAAAAACAAACAAAGACATGTAAGAGAATGTGTGGAAGATGAAGCACAATACTCAGATGTGCCTCTGCAGCATAAATAAATATTATATGGTCAGACCTCGTCAGGACTCAGACCAGTTCACATTTTGATCAAATCTATTTGCTACGAAACCTTTTCAAACTGTATCAATCAGATCACTAGATGTTTTGTGCTGAAATTTACCACTATTATATTGGGCGTCTGTACATAATGTTTATGTTGCACGATCCTGTTTGATACAGATATCATTTAGGCATATACAATATAAAACACATGATGACCAAAGCCGAGGTGAGAAATATTGCTTCGATGCATCGTTTGATACACTGAATCAACTGAACACAAGAGGGTCAAGTATATAATTAAATTCACACTGGCAGAACATGTGATCCACAAGAGAGTTAACCATGCATGATGGAATTTAGTAGGTAGTTTTAAACCCATGCTGTGAAAAGATACTCTCGTTATATAAAGAGGGTATAATAGAGACTGTTCTCCAACAAATATGTTTATTGTAATATGAGTTTAACTTTATATGGCACTTCTATTCACATGTAAATAATAATAATAAAAAAAACATTGATGAAGGGTAAACGAATAATACATATAATTATCAATGTAAAGATGGTAAACAAGAGAGAAATCAAACTTACCTGGAAATTTTCTCCCTTAGATTATACAAGGTTTCCTAAAGATAACATTAGAAATGTTAATGCTAACAAAGTTGATCATATGGTTCCTGACTTAAGACTTACCCAGTATTTAGGTTTACACTTACCTTCAGGCATTATCAGATTAAGTGAAAGTAACTTAATCATCAATTATATTAACTCGCCACAGAATCATGTGGAGTTCCTGTCCTGCAGTGGACTATTGTGGACTGTGAATTAGTTTTCCTCCATATCTAACTTATTATGTGAGATATATTATATTAGTATGTTCCCTTGTGTACGCCGGCTTGCCATCAAGAAAGTTCAGGTGCCATCCTATGAATAAAACAGAAAACCCTGGTTCGAGTTCCCTCTGGGGTACTTGGTGATGTGGCCCGAGAAGAATGTCAGTCACCTAGTCATTTATATAACTATGCCAAGAACACATGTGACTGTTTTAATGTGATGATTTATCTTCAAGCTGTTAACACAATACTATATCATTCAAACTGACGCCGCGTGTAGTACGTACGATAACTGAGCCTCTCTTCTCACACAAGGCGGTCGAAACTTATACAGGGAGGGATGTAATGCTTGTACTTTGGGCCCACTGATAACCACTTTATATGCTAATGTCTCAATCATATACGTAAAAGTATTGGGGGGTCGAGTGAACGAGATACATCTATTGGTCCACGGGTCGTATAAATTCTAGAAAAAAAAAATGATATTTTAAAGTCTTTCGGATATGTTGATGATGTTATTAATTAAGGATATCGTATAAATATGTAAACATTTATAGCCAGTCTACTCGAATGAGAGCGATATTTTTATGACTGTCCTCGCAATTCCATAGAAACCAACAGTTTTCTTCCGCTATATTCAAACGCACAAATGGTAATTAGGCTACCTGTTAACATATGGTATTGCTATGCAATCCTGCAGTCCTGTGTAATTTCAGCACATAAATAATACTAGGTGTCAAGTCTGAGCAAAGATAATAGAGCAAGTGAATGTGGAAAGAGGTTAGGAGAAAGTTAGATCAGGATAGACTGGGTTCGGGAAATGAACAAATGTCATGAATGTGGGTACATGTCCAAAATCAAAGTCTATTTCTATCGTGTAATCCCAGAAATATTGAGGTTATGGGTACAAATCGTTAAACACAATTAATTATCCCAGAAAGGAAATGTGTGAAACTGGTGAGATGTCATTTCTATCCCACATGTATGTATGTATGAAGCTGCCGACTGTCACTCATGTAGTCTATCCCTTGATCCTGCAGCGTGTGTTGCAAGTGGAGCTTTGAAATGCAAGTGTAATACATAAAACTTATTAATTAGTGACTCGGGTTACATCGGACTGTTAAGCATGAGAGAGCTGAAGGATTATTTTATATTAAGTCTGTGGAAATATTGGTTGGACACCGTACATTCATTCGTGTACAGTCGCGACCAACAGGCCAATTATCATAGGAGTTACTTCATTAATGATTATATATTAGACTAAATATTACAAATTACAATTAATCCACTAATACTGACGAGAAGACTACGTTTAGGCTACTGTAATACTGTAATACAAAAAGACCATTACAGTAGGTACAAGTATACAGGGTGATTCAGTATTCCATTTATTAAATTGAATGATGACCTGCTGGGATAATTCTAAGTAAAAATGTCTCTATGATGAAATGTCGAATTATACAAAGTTTAGCCGTTACAATACAATTATGATATTGTATTAAGGAAGGCAAAAAGTGAAGGGAAACTCACCTAGATTTCTGAGGATATGTTTCAGATGTTTGTATTACAGGAACGGAATGTGTTGCTGATGAACAAACACCACTTTGAACATATTCTTTTGATTGTAGCAAAAATAAGTACACTGTAGTGATCAATGAATAAATATGTACAAAATCTAAGTGGGTTTCCCTTCACTTTTCGTCTTTCTTATTACAGTATAAAAAATGTATTGTAACAGCTAAACTATGTATAATTCGACATTAATTTTCATCATAGAGACATTTTTGCTTAGAATTACCCAAGCAGGTCATCAATCAATTTAATGCACGGAATGCTGAATCACCCTGTATATTGCTATCCTTTAGGTTAATGTGAAGCACTGTACAAGTTTTCAAAATACTAACGTACAGTAGCTCCTAAAACTATCGTTAAAATAAAGTGCTATACATTCTGACACAATGGACGATGTATGTGACGAGTACCGAGACGACAAGTGGGCGGGGACAAGGTTTCATTCTGTTCATTTCGCCATCCTTTTAACCCACTTTAATAAATAATGGAAATAATATATAAATAACGGAAAGAGAGGCTTCCTGTAACCTGAGAGTGCGGAGGGTCAATAAGCTTCGTTCTGTGGGATAAAGGAAGCCAATAAGAGGTGTGTGTGTGTGTGTAGGGTCAATGTTGGGGTGCCTTTGTATGTGTATATGGTGAGGGTGATGACAGGAAAGGTACACAAGAAACACAACCCATAGGCGTCAATTGTGTGAGGAGGAGGAGGGAAGGAGAAGGAGGAGAAGGAGGAGGAGGAGGGAAGGAGAAGGAGGAGGAGGAGGGAAGGAGGAGGAGGAGGAGGATCTGAGGTATAGGTTGGTGGTGATGGCAAGAGGGAGGAACGACCATCAGGCAACTAAATATAAACCTACCATAATTATGTGTGTGTGTGTGTGTGTGTCCATGCCTGTGTGTGTGTGTGTGTGTGTGTGTCCATGCCTGTGTGTGTGTCCGTGTATGTGTGTGTGTCCGTGTGTGTGTGTCCGTGTGTGTGTGTCCGTGTGTGTGTGTCCGTGTGTGTGTGTGTGTGTGTGTGTGTGTGCGCCAGTCGGACTGCAGGTAATCATGTCAGACATCCCATGCAGCTTTTTGTATTATAACAAACTGAAGGAGAGAGGGACTGGGTAATTTTCATGTAACCCGGAGAAGGCGGTGTTTGCCGTGTCGTGGTATGAGAAAATGAGAGCCAGAGAACAGAAGCAATTTCTGACGTTGGTTATCATGTGGTGGGGAGAAACTGCCAGAGACAGATAGGAAAGAGATGAAAATGAGAGCAAGTAGGAACCGAATGGAGATGAGGGTAAATGAGGCGAGGGAAAATGAGGTGAGGGAAAATAAGGCGAGAATAAATGAAACTGAGAAAATGTGATCGAGGAAACATGAAAATATAAGATAGTGTGAAACACGAGAAATGATGATAAATATTTTAATGATAAAAGTGATGATAATTATAATAATTTTACATTATTAATCCTCGGTTATCAGAAGGTGAATGTGCGCCATTGGGTCGGCCACTCTGGTGGAGAGAGTGTGCAGACTATGAATACAGAGTAACAATCACCCTGAAGACAATATTTGATGAAGGTTAATCTGACAGGTTGCCGGCGGATGCACGGCTTAATGAGGTAAAACATTGTAGTCATTTTGCATTGCATCGATTCTCTCAAACTCTTCGAGGAAGTAAATGTCTTTCATCAATCCACCTCATCAGTACTTTGGGTTTAATTGTCCGATTCATCATTGTACTGATAACTAAGGAGTCCACATGAACGATTATCCTACATGGATATATACCAGTGTATATATATATATATATATATATATGCTTCTTCTTTGTGTGTGTGTGTGTGTGTGTGTTGGGAGGGGGGGGGGGTTGCTGTCCTACAACAAAGGGGTCTGTCTCTCTTGCATCCTCTGCCATTATAAATATTTGTCGTTAAGTTATTTTTACCCCAGCCATCATCAATATCAGCCCATCATAGATATGGTTTCCTTTGCCTTTTAATGTTGGGAAAATGAAGTCCGCTGATTCCACCCAAAACTGTGCCAAGAATCAGGTGAGCCTCTCATTTGCCAACACTGTACTGTACCCTTAAGCTTCGCCTCGCCAAGACAATAATATGCAAATTCGAGGTCGATCAAGGTTCATTATGGAAATTGAAAGGTTATAGCATCCTTCTACCGCCGCGTGAGAAAAAAATATGTAATATAATAAATGCTATGCGTACAGAAATCATCCATTCCTTGTAATATCTAAATTTTGTCTCGAAATTTCGTCTAGTTTCCTTTCTTCTCGTCTGTACTACATACTGTATTGTGAGTTGCCGCCATCTGTCCCTTTCTCTAACTTTCCTTCCCGTCCACCCTATTAAAATGATAATACTCCACAACGTACAGGAGATAAGTTTTTTTTTATTTCAGTTTGAACAATAAAGAATGATTCAAATTCTCACATTCATCCACTCTCCCCTCACCTCTTCCAAACATCCTCTCCTTCCTCCTCCTATACCCCCAATCCCCCTCTCAACTCTCACATCTGACACCCTTCCATAAATATTTGTCTGGGCTGATTCTTAAAGAGTGGGTTCAGGGAATAGGGTTGGGGGGGGGGGAGTCTGGCTTTCCTCACCCCTGACGTGTCTTGGTTATCATAGGAGAGGTTGGAGGGTGATGGTGGATGGGAGGGGTTGGAGGGATGATGGTGGGTGGGAGAGGTTGGAGGGTGATGGTGGATGGGAGAGGTTGGAGGGTGATAGTGGGTGGGAGAGGTTGGAGGGTGATAGTGGGTGGGAGAGGTTGGAGGGTGATGGTGGGTGGGAGGGGTTGGAGGGTGATGGTGGGTGGGAGGGGTTGGTGGGTGGGAGGGGTTGGTGGGTGGGAGGGGTTGGAGGGTGATGGTGGGTGGGAGAGGTTGGTGTGTGTAGGGAGATAGCAAGTGGGAAGGGGAAAGCTGGGGTTCGAGAGGGTGAGAGATACCGAGGGGAGGCGTGCATGGGTGAGAGAGACGACAACAACAACAACGAGAGGTTTGTGGTGATGGTGGGTGAAGGGGGGGGTGGTGGTGTGGGTAGGGAGATAATTAGTGGGAAGGGGAAGGCTAGGGTTCATGAAGGTGAGAAGGTGAGAGGTATCGAGGGGAGGCGTGGGTGAGAGAGAGACAGCAGCAAGGAGAGGTTTGTGGTGATGTGGGTTGGTGGGAGGAAGAGAAAGGTAATGAAGGTGACAAGGACAATAGGGGTATTGTTAGATATGATGGTTGAATAGAGGAGGAGGAGGAAGAGAAGGTAACGAGAGGCATGGAGGGAGAGAGTACCAGTGAGGGAGGGAAAATGAAAAGATTAGAGGAGGTACTGTAAATATTAGGGAGAATATAATGAGGAGTTGAGGGAGGAGGAGACAGTTCAGAGAAAGAAAGGGGTAATGAGTGAAGTGATGACGTGAGAGTAATGAGAAAATACGGAGGGGGAGGAGTAATGGGCAGACAGATGGAAGGGAGGGATAATATTGAGTATGGAGGATATGATATGAGGTCATTTGCTTATTACTGCACATAATTATAACGAATATTAATAATATGGAAGGTGGTAATGAGGCGAGGGGTAAGGAAGAAAGGAGAATAATGTACAGTAAAAAAAAAAAAAACATAATCGTACAATATTATGAATCACTACAGGCATGGAGTTGGTAAATACTGTAGTGGTCACCTATTATTTCACAACCATTGAATTTCTCTTGTATAGGTATAAATTATGTCTGGACTTGTGTTAATGTCTGGAAGTGGTAAATGAGGAAGGAGAAGGGAAGTGAGAGGTAATGAGGTCAGTTCCTATTAAGATTTTGTTGACGAGTTGGATAAGTACATACAGGGAGGTAATGAGGTGTGGGAGGTAATGAGCAGATGGAGGAGGAGGTAATGAAGTGGGGGAGGAGTTAATGAGGTCGTTTGCTAGTAAAGTGATGAGCCTTAATGTGTTAATGAGGCAGGACAGGTGATGGGGGAGTTAATATTAATGTGTTGTGGCTTTATTAAGGGACCCTCTGATGTAGTCATAAATATGGAGGTTAATGAGCCCTTCAAATATTGCCACGAAACACCACCAATATTTAAAAAAAGCTTGTTTCGTGGCATAGTCAGGAGGAATCAGAAGCCACCAAGTCTCATATACGATCACATTATGTAGACTCGGTTGATGAACATGGAATGACTCGTACCCTGTCTTGTATGGTGAGTCAGTGATTCGCTCCAGAGGTACTTTGTAATATTACTATTTCACCTTGATTTGGGAAATATGTAGACAGTAGTTCCCTAAGTTCTCTTTGAAATAATGCACTGTACAATCTGACACAATGGACGATGGTATTGGAAACGGGTACCATTATTTAACGAGTCAAGGGATATCTGCAGGCAAATCGGTGTTAATTTGTTTATTACCAACCCTGCCAATAACGTCTAACCACAAATACCAACACTACGAGACGAAACGTAGTCAGGCAGTCAGTTTCATACTATTCATTCCATCTTTCTAACCACACATTAATCAAGGCTAGTTTTGATAGCTGCTGTAATGGCAAGTCTTTGGTTGTGTCAGCCTTTGGGAAACGGTATGATGTCAATAAAGATATGAAATTGTCCCATATTATGATGTTAAGAATATTTACGATAGTGGGAAAAGCTCTTGACAGCACAAACAGACACAGACGAGGAAGAAAGAATACATGATGAAGGGAAAGTTTATAAAATATACTCAGAGAGGAGGAGGAGGTGGGGGAGAAGGGTGGGACTGAACTTAAGGGGGAAATTTTATGTTGGTAAATCTGGAGCATCTGAATCCTCCAAACTCTTCCAAGCAACTGAACATCATTATATTTGTTCATCTGGCCCTGTTTCCTGGCATACTTTGGAGTAATCAAGGCACTCCAATGTAACAAAAAAGAATTACCCCCTTAAAGGGAGACTGAATATTGAATGAGGAAGGGACTGAGGTATGGAATGAAGGAAGGAACTGATGGATGGAAGGACTGAAAGAAAGAACATAGGGATAGCATGAAGGAAAGAAAGGAGACAATAACAAGAGTATGAGGATATACAACAAGACCCAACAAGGTTTACAATCCACGACAAAAGAAAGAAAGCGAAGAAAACTAAAGGATGAATGACGAAATGAAAGGGAGAGAGTGAGTGAAAACAGAACGAACCAGCAAAACAAAAAAATAATAATAATAATGACTGAAAGAAAGGATAGAACGATGGAAGGAAAAAACGTAAAGCCAATTATGACCCAGAATATAAAATGAGTGAAAGAAACGATAGAAGAAAGGATAGAATGAAAGTAAAGCCAATTATTATGACCCAGAATATAAAATGAGTGAAAGAAAGGATAGAACGACGAAGGAAAGAACGTAAAGCCAATTATTAAGACCCAGAATGTAAAATGATCGAAAGAATGAAGGAAGACATTGAGGAAGAAGTGTAGCTCAGGCCAGACATAATGATCTTGGTAGGTGTAATTAGTGATATACCTTAAGGAAGCATTGGGGAGTGAGGAAGGGAGGGAGAAGGAGAGCATTTTTATCTCATTAAGGATAGCAGTGTTTAAGAGAAAATAAAAAGAGAAAACGGAAATGGGTTTGTGTGGGTGTGAAGGATGTAGGGATGTGGGTGTGGGTGTGAAGGATGTAGGGGTGTGAGTGTGGGGGATGTAGGGGTGTGGGTGTAGAGGATGTAGGGATGTGGGTGTGGGGGATGTAGGGATGTGGGTGTGGATGATATAAGGGTGTGGGTGTGGAGGATGTAGGGGTGTGGGTGTGGAGGATGTAGGGGTGTGGGTGTGGAGGATGTAGGGGTGTGAGTGTGGAGGATGTAGGGGTGTGGGTGTGGAGGATGTAGGGGTGTGAGTGTGGGGGATGTATGGGTGTGAGTGTGGAGGATGTAGGGGTGTGGGTGTGAAGGATGTAGGGGTGTGCAGGGTGTGGAGGATGTAGAGGTGTGGGTTTGAAGGATATAAGGATAGGGATGGGGGTGTGGATGTGAGGTTGCATGTGCATTATGTGTGCAATGCATGTGTGGGCGTGCGCGCGGGTGTGCGAGGAAGAATGATAAAAGACTGTGGGCGCGGAAGGAATATGCTTGTTAGTGTAACGAGAGTGCTTGTTCGTATTGTTTGTGTATGAAAATTTATTATCGAAGTTTGTCGGTGTGTATGTTTGTGTGTTTGTCATTTGCTTCACATTGTTTTTTTTCTGTCTTTATATGTCTCTGTTATTGTTTGATAATAAGATCGTTGCCTATTAGGACCTCAGTACAAGAATAAACATTAGTCCAGAATAATAATAATAATAATAATAATAATAATAATAATAATAATAATAATAATAACAATAACAATAATAATAACAATAACAATAATAATAACAATAATAATAACAATAACAATAATAATAACAATAATAATAATAATAATAATAATAATATTAATAATAATAATAATAATAAAACTAACAATAATAAAAGACTTCAAAAAAAATATACAAACGAAATAATAAATAGTCGATCATGCACTACGAGAAAGACTGCTAATATTCGATAACCAATACAACAGTGCAGAATACATACACATATTCAGAATACATACACACATGCAAAATACATACACACATTCATAATACATACACACATTCAGAATACATACACACATTCAGAATACATACACACATTCAGAATACATACACACATGCAGAATACATACACACATGCAGAATACATACACACATGCAGAATACATACACACATTCAGAATACATACACACATTCAGAATACATACACACATGCAGAATACATACACACATGCAGAATACATACACACATGCAGAATACATACACACATTCATAATACATACACACATTCAGAATACATACACACATTCATAATACATACACACATTCAGAATACATACACACATGCAGAATACATACACACATTCATGCACGCTTCACGGTTTCTAGTCAATTTTCGAGTGTAAATTTTTCAGTGGGGCAGAGTTCAAATACGGCTGAGTCCAATTTAACTTTTTATTGTTTACATGAGCGACGGATGAGATGAGAGAGATACCCTATACCTACCCTTCCCTATCCGACAGAGATAGAGGAGGATCTGTGAGTGATTGGGATAGGGAAAGGATAGTTATAAGGAGGGAGACAGACAGAATGAGGTGGTGCTAGTGAACAAAAAAACAAAACAAAAACAAGACTGAGAGTGTGAGACAAATATTAGAGAGGCGGACACACACACACACACACACACACACACACACACACACACACACAGATAGAAAGGGCTAGAAGTGTGTGAGATAAAAGAAAGCAAATGTTGTCAGAGAGAAAAGTAAGAAAAATATTTGTAAAGACAGGGGATCTGAAGTATGCTGTTAAAAGAGGGAATCTATTGAAAGGTATAATTATATAGCTTTTATTTTCACTCTCCATAGGTCTACATCTTCCTTATATAATTTCCTTTACCTTTTCTTTTTTTCCCTATTCACCAAAAACCCCTGCTACCAACCATGTAGTTCTCAATTTAATTATATATATATTTTCTTATTTTCCCTCTGCTGTCCATATATATATACATACTTCATAATATTTCCCTTACACTTCCTATTTAATGCTATTTTTCATTTAACCATTATTTAAAAAGTAAGTAAAAGTATTTCATCATCGTCGTCATTATAATTATCTCATTGTCGGTATTATTTTTCCTTTCCTTTTTACCTGTTCGTTTTTAATTTTCACTCTTTCTTTCGCTTCTCTAATTTTCGGTTCTCTCCATCTCTCTCTGTACCCTCCACTCCTCCCTTATCTCAGTCTCTTTCCTCCACTCCTCCCTTATCTCAGTCTCTTTCCTCCACTCTCCTATCACAACCATGCTCTTCTTATCTCCGCCTCTCTCTCATCTCCACCATTCCTAGCCTTCCTCCCTCTTTCTCCGTCTCTCCTCCACTCCAGTTATATTTTTACCATTTATTTTACACTGTATTCTTTTGTTCCATTTTTAACATTAATCCTTTTTTCCTTCCTCTCTCTTTGGCTAAACGTTTTCTATTTTCTCTTTCAGTCTTTGTGCTTCACTCTGCCTTTGTCATATAGCGCCAGAAGAAGGTGATAGAGAGGTGAGACAGTAAGCAGGAAATAAATAGAAAGAAAAGTTATATTCCTTCATCTTTAAGTATATATCTGTCTGTTTTTCTGTCCTTCTTCGGGTAGGCCTTTCTACAGCCTTGAAAAACATATGGACTGATGAAATGGATAGATGTGGAAAAGAGCGAATATTTCTAAAGGTGATTTGATATTATTATTATTATTATTATTATTATTATTATTATTATATATTTTATGGTTACTGTAAAGGTGACGGCAAAATTTCTGCTCCTCCTCCAGCCAATTAATAATTAGTGTCATCATCATCATCATCAAGACCCAATTTCCTTTTTATTAAAGGATGGGCAGCCCAACACCCAGGATTCTCCTTAGGTTACTTGTTTTCTCATTCATATCACATTGTTTTCTCTTCCCTCTTACTATTTTCAGGCTTCCTCTCATTTGTTATTACTTCCTTCTCTCCCATACACTCGTCCCTCTCTTACTCTTCCCTCTCTCCCATACACTCGTCCCTCTCTTACTCTTCCCTCTCTCCCATACACTCGTCCCTCTCTTACTCTTCCCTCTCTCCCATACACTCGTCCCTCTCTTACTCTTCCCTCTCTCTTAATGTTTCTCATCTCTTACTTTCCCTCTTCGTCCCAGCATACTCCCTCTCTGTCAGCTCCTCCTATTTCCTCTCTTCTCACGTTTCCATCAATCTCGTTCTTTCCTCTCATGTATCCCCATTTCCCTCTTCTACTTATGACGCCGTGAGCCGGTGAAGGTAATGAAAATAATGAAGTCTTAGAGATGCATCGTGTAGGTTTTTTTTTGTTCCTTCCTCTACCTTTCCCGTCTTACCCTCCTTCCTACCTTCTTTTCTCACTATCTCTCTACCCCTTTATGTGTCACTCTTTCCCTATTGCGCATATTCTCCACCCTAGCTCTCTTTACTCCATAATCTTCCACTTACTCTCCCCTGCTCTCTCTCTCTCTCTCTCTCTCTCTCTCTCTCTCTCTCTCTCTCTCTCTCTCTCTCTCTCTCTCTCCAACATTTCCCTCAGCCTAACGAGGTCTTCTTCCTCTTTAATCCAATTCTCTCCATCCTCGCCCCTTCGTCCTCTCCATCTCCCCCTCACCACTTAATGGCGTCCTAGATCTTGAAGTAGAGTTGGTGGCAACAAATTCACTTGGAGTTGAAAGTGAATAATATGAACCAAATGCTGCTGATGGAGAGTTGACAGGCACACTTTATATATATTAAGGACCCTATGAACGTCTATGAGATCTGGTGGCTTCTGATTCCTCCTGACTATGCCACAAAACAAGCTCCTTCCATGTAGGGGTGTTTTATGGCAATGTTTGAAGAACTCACTAACCTCCAATTTTTAGTTGAAATTCAGAACTCGTCTCTCAGGATCCAATCATTTGAATGGTGCTCACTGATTGAAAACATATCGAATTACATTCTGAGTAAAGCTCCTGTAAATGCTAAATGTCAAGTACTGATGAGTAATCATTGATGTACACAAGATGATGGTGGCTACATGTGGGTCAAACGAACTTAAGGTTGTTATAACTTTGCGTGTCAGTATGCAAGATCTTTTAAGAGATTGTTATTAGCTGTTAGTTACATATCAATGGAAAGAGCCAAAGTACACAACGTTAGATCACGATAGTAGCTTTCCAGATCCAGTATAAGATCATCCCTCTCACGTCGTGCAGAAAGAAAACAAAGGTTGAGGAAGTGTTGGGCATGTTGTGATGTTTGTGGAAAGATAGCCTGGGTTGGTGGGTCTGTTTCTGTGTGTACGCTTATGGGCTTATTATGCTTACATGTGCGTGTGTGCAGAAGTGTGGATGCTCGTGTAGGTTGGTGTGAGAAATGCTCCGTTGCCCATAAGTTCACGTCATATGGAACTGACGTGGGCAGCTGTACCCGTATGATTTCAGTCTTGTCCTTTGGTAGTTGAAGTCAATTGATGCCTATTGACTGCACACGGTCATAATGACAGACAAACACAATGGCCTTGATAGGACAGCAATACCAGCAGAGGGAACGTGAGCTGATACAATAAAGGGGAAAGATGATGGGATGGAGAGGGAGATGTAGTGTAGAGTGAGTGGGAAAGGCAAGGTGTGAATGACATGGGTGGATTGGAAAGGAAAGGAGAAAGAGAGGAAAGGAGAGAGGGAAATGGAGATGAAATGGATGGAAAGAGTAAAATGGAGAAAAGACTGGTCAACCAAAAGAGGAAAAGAAAAAAGAGACAAGCTAAGAAAGATGAAGGGAAGGGATGCCGTGGTATTTTGGTACATTATATTATAAACTTTGCATAATTATTCAGTGTAAATCAGTGTTATGTGAAATTTGCACGTTGTATTAATTAATGAGTCACGATACACTTACAGAGATTCGTACACTGTGGATGGAGGCAACAACACAGCCACAGTGACCACGATGCACAAGTGATGATAAGTGTCACAAACTTCATCTTGGAACTCTTGTGTAGCCGAGCGATTTCACTGTTAATATAGTGAGGCTCTATCAATAATTATTTTATGTTATTTGAAGTAGGCTGCAAAAATGGAAATGAATTGAAAATTATTTGAAGTGCAGTATTGAAAATTGGGCATAGGGTAAAGCCTACTGTACTGTATATCTTACAAAAAGAAGGAAAGAAGACTTTAAAAAGGTCAAACAACGGGACTTGGAGCAGCTGTAGAGAATATCTGTGTACGTGCTCTGAATCATACTCAGGAAGGATTATTTTGATGAAAGGCAGATATGCGAGAGGTGAGCTGCCAGTATTAACAGTAGTTCCTGAAGGAGTTACACACAGGGTAAGGCTCACGATAAGGGGGCTTCCATAATCCTATTCTTGCTTTCATAAATACAGAGTAGTGGAAGATAAACAGGTGTGAAGGATTAAATAATTATTCTTTTTTGACACGCCTGTTGGAAAACGTGTAGACTGACTGAATGAAAAGAGTATAAGGAGGAAAACAAAAAAAGAAGAAATATCAAGACATCCGTGAACAAAGACAACAAAATCTTGCTAAGAAAATTCAATGTTTGGGTAATAATAATGAATGTAATGAGAAGAAAAAGCAGGAGGGCATTAAAAAGAGAAAAAGATGGGCATTAAATACAACTTATAAAGTGTGCTGTACAACGCCATGGGAAGAAAAATCAGGAATATATTAGAGTAATATTAAGTGGACTTGAATATCCTAGGAAAGAACTGTGGGTTTTCCTGTAACGTGAGATTCTAGGGAATACTGAGGGTAAGGTTCTGCCAGTGCTGTATTTTAAGACAACGGGAAAGGCTGGCCAAACAGAGCCAGACGTGGAAACTCAATACGAGTGTGTTGTTAGTAGGATGAGAAGGGAAGGAAGGAAGGAAGGGTGGAGGAACGGGGAGAGGAAAGGAAGAGCTGGGAGAGTGTTGAGAGAGGTTCTGGGAGTGAGTGTTATGGAGTAAAATGGGCAGAGAGGAATGGGGAGATAAAGTAGGGCTGGTAGGGAAGGGAGAGTGGGAGAGACGAAATAGATTGAGAGGATGGAGGAGGTTGAGCAAGAGTCGGATTGGTTAAGAAGGGAGACTAAAGGCAATGAGATAAAGGGACAGCATGAAGGAGAGGAACAGTGGGATAACAGCGAGAGTGGGCGAAAGAGACGAGGGTGAGACGAGGGTGAGATTAAGGAGACAGGAGAAGTTTAAAGTGGTGATGAAGGGTGCAGTCAGTCAGCGATAGAAAGAGGAAAAGGGGGTCGAGGGAATAGGACGAGGATGACTATAGTGGACAGAATGGGAGGAAAAAGGATGAAAGAAAAAAAAAAGAGGGTGAAGAGAGGAGTGAGGTGGATAAACAGTTTGGGACAGGTAGAATAACATGAAAAATAGGAACAGAGGGAAACAGCAAGAAGAGGGAAGGACATGAAGGGGGACAAGATTAGATGAGCAAACACAGGAGGGACAGGAGGAGTGAGAGCACGATAATAGACAAGAGAGATTAGGGAACACACCTACCATACATACATCTATCTATACACTGTTCCATTCGTCTCCAAGTCACCACCGTCACATGAGAGGTTGATGTTGTTATATAGGACTCCTTGCTTCACTTTTTCCCTTCCATATCCTATTCCCATTTCCTCTAGCTCTACTTTCCACTTCCTTTTCTCTTTCTCCCATCCTCTTCTTGATATACTAGCGTCTCTCTCTCTCTCTCTCTCTCTCTCTCTCTCTCTCTCTCTCTCTCTCTCTCTCTCTCTCTTTCACCTAGTAGCTTCCTCTTTCTCCTCATTCATTTCCGTCTTCCTCGCCATCTTTTACCCTTGCCTCGTATCATAATTTTTCCCAGTTTCCTCTTGTCCATTTTTTTGTTGTTGCTGCCTTCCCTTGCTTCTCTTTCCTCCTTCTTCTCTCATTTCCTTATCACCTCCCTTGCTGTGTCCCTCATCTTCATCTTCCAATTGTCTAAACTCTTTTCCCTCTTCTCATTCATCTCTCCTCATCTGCATTCTTTCCTGTTTCTTCTTTATCCTCTTTTTTTCCAGTCTTTGTCTTCGCCTTTTCCTTCAGTTAGTCTACCCTACCTCCTCCTTTTTTCCCACAATCCTCCTCATCTACTTCCTCTCCCTATTCGTGTCCCTCCTCCACCTCACGCTTGACTTCCTCTTCCTAACAAGGTATGAGCGAGTGGAGGGTAGTGACGGGAAAAAATACTTAAGAAATTGACAGTGAGGGAAATATTATGTATAAAGGAAAAAACAGTTGAGGGGGATGTTACTGGGGAAGAGGTATGGAAAGAAAGATATCTGAGGATGAAATAAAACCACTCTCGGCCCGGAAGACCATGTAAGGTGTCGGAGAAGGTGATATATAGAGAGGTGGGGCAGCAAACACGAAGGAAATGGAAGCAAAGAAGGAGCAGCAGAAAAAATGAAAGAGTAGCTAGGTCCGAAGGGGCGCCTGAAGGAAAGAGGGAGTGGAGTAGGAAAGAGGGAGTGGAGTAGGAAAGAGAGAGTGGAGTAGGAAAGAGGGAGTGGAGTAGAGAAGAGGGAGAGAAGAGAAGAGAGAGTCAAAGCTGAAAGAAGCAAAAGTTTTAATTAACGGATTCATATTATTTAAAAAAATACAAACGATCGAAAAAATGGAGAGATAAAATTGGTCAAAAATGTGAAAAATAATTATAAATTTAAGGAGCCACCAAGGAGGCTGGGAGGGGAAAGCTTCCACCTGCCTCAGTCTGGTATGTTTTAAGGAATATCTTCTTTTAACAGCGGTTATACATTATGCTCCCGAATTTATTATGATTGCTTCACGGAGCAGAATTTTCTTTAAATAATTCTAATCTTAGGGACGTCAGATGTCGGAAAATTGAAGGCAACACAAATTCCTTTAAACTGTGACCACAATCACCAATGTAGTTTCAGTATTTACAAAGTGAACGGCCAATTTCAGCTTTATGCCTGAATAGACTTCTTATTTGTAATGAGAAAGGTTGAGTCTAAAGAGGTGGTAGAGTTTCAGGTTAGGTAGGCCAGGTTAGATCAGGTGTCTGGCATCCCTCCTTAATTAATTAAACCGCACCTGCTTCTCACCTTGGCAAATTAGCCTCACCAGTGGTGAGGTCAGGCTCGTTAGTGATACAATTTACGACCCGGAGTAATGAGGGGCGAATGAGTGAATGAACGCAAAGCTGAAAACCCGAAGGGTGAATGAATACTAAGGTGAAGTGAATGAGTACAAATTATAAACTTGAAAAGGGTGAGTGAATACTTTGCTGGAACTCAATGTGAAGTATGTCGTTCATGGTTCAGGCTCTATATACCACGGGCATATTTACTCCTACTAATTCCTCCTTTACCACATAGGTTCCCTAACAATGCTACCAGTCAGGCTGAAACTTGCCCTGACTTGCTAAATGTGCTGATACGTTTATAATTATATGCGATACGTATTGTGACTGAACAATTGATATTAAATCGAAGCTATGCGTTTGTTTGAGTCCACATCCTGCGAGTACCTTGACTACAAAGAAAACTGTAAAACGTATTAATATCTTACCAACATTAGCATATAGTTGTGAGTTAATGTGTCAAGATGTAGGAGAACTGGACGTTATTGATTCCCCCAAAGAGTGTTTTAGAGCAGACCAATGTACAATCAGTGTACAAAAGTGAATCTATCCTGGAACTGATAGATGAGACAGTACGGTAACTTATAATTGACCAACAAAATCTATTCCCTTCAACTTAAATATAAGTTTGCTCACCACGACCATCACCTAATATCTTCTTAACCTTCCTCCTGGTGGCGAGGTGGCCAAGCGAGGCTCTGGTACACTTACCTGTAAGAAGAAAGAATACATTATTATCATAAAGTATACATTCAGTATGTATTATACAAATATACCAATCTCAGCACATCATACAATTTTACATTTGTAACAAAAGAACAGAAAGTATCGGGTCAAGTAGGTTTGTTGAACGTCAAAATGTGACGACTTTGGCTAGATGAGATGATTCTCTCCGACGTAAACACAAGCATATATGAAAAAAATTGATTTCTAGCATAGGTCTACATACTGTACATTCTAGTGCTGTTGAGAAGACTACATAGAGCTTCAACCCCCATCCATTTAAGGTGTTCTTTGTTTTATATATAAAATATCTTTCATATACCTAAGTACAAGATATAGCATATATATTACTCAGCACTTTTGCAAATTATCAGAGAAAACTGGAAGCGACGCTCATGTTGGGTGAGGAAAGTAAGTACCGATAATATGAAGCAAGAAGATGCAATAATAAGGATGATAGAAGCAGATAGGAAGAGAGACTTAGGAAGGATAAGACAACTATGATAGTGTGAGGCAGGTAGGCTAAGGCAAGTGGAGTAGGTCAGGCATGCAGCGAAGATTAGGCAAGCGGTAGGAAAGGAAAGGCACGGGCTGAATGTGAAAGGCAGGCAATAGTATTCAGGGAAAGACTAGGAGAGTGAGACAGACACGTAGGTTAAGGTATGGGAAATGACAGAGAAAGCTAAGCGAAGTAGGCATTTTGGAACAGGAAAGTAATATGAGGCAGGCAGGCAGTTGGGCAGACAAGTAGGCAAGGTAAGTGGGGTGAAACGGGTGGTGTGAGGAAGGAGCGATGAAGTCGATAAGGCGAGACAGGAGGCGTGAAACTCGGTGAAGTGGAGCAGTAGAGGTGAGGCAAAGGCTGGCAAGAGAGGCTGGTTGAAGTGAGGCAGGGAGGGTGATGAGGCAAGGGGTGGCGAGGAAGGCTGGTTGGAGTGAGGCAGGGAGGATGAGGCAAAGGCTGGCAAGGGAGGCTGGTTGGAGTGAGGCAGGGAGGGTGAGGCAGGGAAGGCTGGTTGAAGTGAGGCATGGAGGGTGATGAGGCAAGTCACGCGTGGTAGGATACTGAGACAAGTATAGGGCAAGGAAGGGCAGGTGAGACAACCGGCAGAGAGAGAGGAAAAATGAAGCAGTTGGAGGATGAGGTACAGAGACAGTGAAGAATTTTATAGTCTTACTCAAATACGCCCGTCAGTTGTACTTTAAGTTATAAACAAATTATTGTGCTGTACTTAATTGATCCCTAGATTTCTCGCATAATTTAAGTGAAGTAAACGTTAGGCTTGTTGGGCTAAGCAATGTTATATAGTATAGTGAAAAAGGTGAGGTAGACAGAATGTATTAATATGCAGTGGGTAACACAGGTCGAGTGATATATAGGTAAGGTAGGTAAAATGAAGGTAAGGTAAGCAGGGTAGAGTGTGGAGGTTCAGGCGTAAAGGTGTAAATCACCATAAAATTGATGCATAGAGGCAGTCATTCATCACGTACAGTCGAGTCCTCAATCATTCAGAAATAGCAGATATCACTTTCAGGGCAGCAAACATTAATCTTATTCATACCCTGGGAGTGATTAGGTGTTTGTATTTGACACTCGCCATTCTGTACACTTTGGAATACATGTTGAGTAATTACCGGTATATATACACAATTTGTTGTGTGTGTACAACCAACAACAAAAGCATTGTCGCTTTATCTGACAAGACCTTAACCACATAATGTACCATAAGCTTCAAAAGATCGTGAATTAAAGCTCCTGAAAGGTTTATTACATTGTTCCTTGTATGTTATAACTTAGCATACTGAATGTGCTTGTTCGATGATTATCCTTATTTTTATTATCTAAGAAGCGTCCAGTACGGGGATAGCGTTTATGTTGTCAAGTGTCATGCACTAGTACACATTCCAGTTGGTACCACACACGTGTTGCCCATCTCCCAATGCCAATATACAGTACTTCCAATTAAATCTCGATTATCATCATTGCTCGACGGATAGTGCAGTACTTGGCACTTTCGGCCGTACATGAGTGCGATAAATACATTAATGGACTTGCCAGACTAAATTAATCATTAGTGTATCACCTTTTTGAAGGGGTTTCCTCGGCGAATTCTTTACATTTTCAACTAAATATGTGTGTATAGGAATACCCACTGTGCCGTCTCTGTAATATTCCTAGTTACATATTCGAACATTATTTTTTTTCAACACCTGTCCATACTTTTCTTGAAGTCCTCTGCCTTGTAGCGGAAGAAATCTCCTGCTGCCTTAATATCCCAGCGATAAATTAGATGGCAACGTTATTTCCTGAAAACATCCTGTCGCATGGATGAGAGGGTAAGGGAGGAAGAGGAGGTGAGACGGGTGGGTGCAGAGGAGAGGTAGAGTAAGGGAGAGAGAGAATGGAAGAGACGTGTCGTGAGAGAGATATATATAATATAGAGAGAGAGAAAGAGGAGCGGAGAGGTGCAGGGGTGAGTTAGGGAATGTGATAGCAAGCGGAAAAAACGGGGGAAAGGTGAAATTGACAAGGTGGTGACTGTTATGTGCAAGTGGAAGAAGTCTAGAGATGAGATGGGTCGATTTAAAGGTTCAGGAGAGAGGGAGGGGGGAGAGTTGCCGCCAGGAGGGAGTCAGGAAGGGCGAACTGGGGCCTATACTACCTCCATGAACTGGGGGCAAATAGGGTTATGAGGAGGGAGTGAGGGAGGAGGAGGGAGTGAGGGGCAGGATTAAGGAAAAGAAGGAGGGAGGGAAATAATATAGATGGAGGGACAGGAAATTATCAGAAAAGGGAGATTAGTGAGATGAATTTAATAAGCTGGGGAGGAAGAGAAGAGAGATAAAGGGAGGGAGAGAAGAGCTGAGGAAATGGGAAAGGATCATGAACAAAAGGGAAAGTGAAAAGAGATAAATGAATGAATGAATGAATGAATGAATGGAGAATAGAAGGATAAACAGCGAAGGGAGAGAAGGTGATAACGGGGGAGGAGAGGAAAAAGAGGATGAGGAACAGGGGAGAATAAATTTGAACGAGTAGAAGAGAAGTGGGATCATGCCTGGATTCTGTGAGTGTGGGAGGGAAAGGTAAGGGGAGGAGGAGAACTCGTGTCGGAGTGGTCGTGAGGGAGTTATATTTAGGTTCTGCTGCCTTCACTTACTTTGTTGCTCCATGGTGGGGAAGAGGTTGATGGGGGGGGGGGGTTCTTTTAGCAGTAAGGGGGGGAAGAGGTTGATGGGGGGGGTTCTTTTAGCAGTAAGGGGGGGAGGAGGTTGGGTTAGCAAAATGAGTGAGGTTGGCAGGAAGAAGGGGGGATCAGTTATTAAAGGCAAACCATTTTTTTTTTTTTTTTGAGGAAAACGATTACTTGAAACTGTTCTACTAAATTGAGCGTTATTGGTGGCGCTAATTTCACACACACACACACACACACACACACACACACACACACACACACACACACACACACACACACAATACACACACACACACAATATATACAATGACCCCGCCTTCCCAGAGCTCCTTTCACTTGTCTCCCAACACTACCTTTAAGTCTTCCAATACACCTGTCTCTCCTCTCTCCTTCTAACTCCATTTTCCCAACCTTCCTCCTGCCCTGTCCCTCCGACTCATCACAACTCACTTTACCAACTCCACCTCACCTAACCTCACCTCATCTCACCTGCAACAGCAACACCTCTCCTAAATCCACTTCGGTTCTTTCCTCACTTCCGTCACCCACCATTTCTTCCCCTCCATATCCCAATCACCCTTCCTCTCCGTATCCTGGGGTCGAATCCGAATACGCATATTACCAGACCCGGGTGATATCCACTATACATCTATAAATACATCTATATATACAATACGATGCCCGGGTGTTAAATCATGCACTGTTTGTACCAAATCACTTTCGTCGTTGTGGTTTTGTGGTTATTTACCCAGGTCTCGTATTTGAGTATCAGGGTTCGATCCAAGGGTGGGGTTCTCATTTAATATATATATTTTTGTTCACACGGTATTGTATGTTGGTTTACACTGCTCTCCCTCCCTCCCTCCCTCCCTCCCTCTCTCTCCCTCACTCTCCCTCCCACTCCCCGCAGCATGCCGTGTTGACACCGCTCACCAACACGACCAATGGGGCTCAGCTGGCCTCAGTTAATTAAGCGAGCCAAAAGCTGCTCGTCCACTGAAAACAAATCGGACTGCAGCAACCCAAGTGTAATGGAATGACGAAACAAAACACGAAAAATAGTCATTAGTTATATCACTGACAGACAGCTCAACAGACCTAATGGTTAATAATTCTTTTAATAATAAATATGAGAAGTTCAAATAAGTCTTGCAAAATTATGTACGGTAATATCAAGGGAAAAGGGAATAATTAGTTCTATCAATGTTTCCCACCCTGGCAAAGGTAAGCAGTCTTAATTAATATCATACTCTATAAGGAAATCGGGAAAAAATTCAGTGTTCCAATATCAATTAATGAATGAAAGAGAAGTATATAATTATTATACCCCGAGTTAATGAAGGTCATTATTATGAGTTCATTATTATAGCAGTCTGCAGTTATAAAAGCAAATAATCCTGGAATCGATTGGCATTAATTAACGAAAACAAAAAGTTCTTATCCTACTGACAGGTGCTCAAGTAAAGGAAGGCATTTTATTAACGATTATGTAGCTACAGAGTTCACTTATAGTTCCAACACTCCTTGAAGTAACATTCCAAGTGGTCTGCCAAAAATGAACAGGTGTCATGTAAAAAAATTGGACAAATCTAGAATTTGAATCAGGTTTATAATTATGAAAGAACCTTCTGTTGTGCATCATCATCACGCTACATGTGTCGATGATGAAGTGAACATTATAATATACTGTATAATAATATTGTAAGGTTCCAAGTTTGTGAGACACTCTGCATCAACCTGTGTTTGCTGTATACACATTTGATCTGTAATTGGATTGGTGCGACTGGAGGTTACTAAAGGGAAGTGGTCAGCCAATTGAGATTCGTTTTATTTCTGTGTTCGATAGTGTTTAATTATCGTGAGTGGCGTCGGATGGTAAGTAGGGCAGGGATGAATAAAAAAAAAAAAAAAATATATATATATATAATAATAATAAATACGAAAAGCGTCCATGCACTGGTATCCGCAGCGTAGTAACGTGTATGTGTGTTTTTACCATTGCCAAGCTAACCATGAGAGTCTTGGTGATAGTGTGTTTGGTTGTACATGTTTCTCGTGTTACTGTGCGTGTGAGTCTGGGTGTCTGCCTTCTTTCTGTGTGGGTATTTCTGACTTGTTTGTCTCTTCTCCCTACTTGACACGCATACACATATTCTCTCTCTCTCTCTCTCTCTCTCTCTCTCTCTCTCTCTCTCTCTCTCTCTCTCTCTCTCTCTCACATAGAAACACAGAATTGTATTATAGATTATACACTCAAAGACAAAAATAAAATCATAATACTAACAGTTGTACGTCCCAGTATACTCTGCTCCAAACACACACACAATCATCCCTTCCACCCCAACACACACACACACACACACACACACACACACACACACACACAGTACGGTCCTCTCGTATTACACCAACATTCCAGTCATTCTATTCCCCTCTGTTTGTTTGGCACCATTTCTACTATATATTCAGTAGTGCTAGCTTAATTGTTGTTGTTGTTGGTGGTTATGGTTTGGTGATGTTGTGATTGTGAGGTGAGAGTGTTGTTATGTTGTGTTGTGTGGTGGTGGTGGAGATATTATGGTGTAGTTATAAAGTAGTTTGGTATTGGTTGTTGTTATAAAGGTGTGGTGAGTCAACTTAATGTAGTTTGACAGTATATGCTGGTAGTGTTTGTTCGTCAGACTAGTAAAATATGTTTTGGGTGTGTTAATTTTTTGTTTTCTCAGCCTGTTTGTGTTTAGCAGGATTACTGAGAGAGTAAGGTTTGGATACATACTTCTATATTTAATCAAAGATGAGCCTCGTGATTGGCAACAAGTGATTAGAAGTTGGGAGAGATCTGGAACTGGATCCAGGAATATTTATAATTATCTACAGCTAATTCAAGGGACCATGTGATGTAGTCAGAAAAATGGAGGTAAGTGAATCCTTCAAATATTACCACGAAACACCACCTATAGGGAAGGAGCCTGTTTCGTGGTATTGCCAGGCGGAATCAGAAGCCTCCAATTATCATACACGATCACAGGGTCCTTTACAATCATATTATTAAGTTAGAAATGTGAAATATGGGTGGGTCAAACCTCAGACTTTTGGTGAAGG
This sequence comes from Petrolisthes cinctipes, assembly GCA_033782935.1. Taxonomy (NCBI): domain Eukaryota; kingdom Metazoa; phylum Arthropoda; class Malacostraca; order Decapoda; family Porcellanidae; genus Petrolisthes; species Petrolisthes cinctipes. The sequence continues at coordinate 51,604 of JAWQEG010006146.1, forward strand.
TTTGCTCTCTTTGAACGTTCTTGAATTGTTTTGATGAGTTGGAGTGGTTGGTTGTAATGTGTGGGAGGGGTACCATGTGATTTGGTATTGGTCTACGGTGGTGTTGTGATGTGGTTGTGGTGACGAGGATATACTGTAGTGTGGAGATGTGGTGAAGGAGGTGTTGTTGAGGGTGTTGTTGGTGTAGTGGAAACAGTGACAGCTCTGTGTTAAATATGATAACTAATGTAAATGAAGCAACACGATATCTCTCTCTCTCTCTCTCTCTCTCTCTCTCTCTCTCTCTCTCTCTCTCTCTCTCTCTCTCTCTCAACTAGTTAATATATAATTTTGATATGTACACAAATGTTGTATAAATAATGAAATCACTTCTACCTACTCACAAGAGGCAGAGATAGAGGAGGTAAGATGTTAGTGCTCTCGGTGACATTATGCCATTCTATATCAGTGTTGGTTATAAAAATGCTAGAGGTTCAACAATTAGCGTACTTGCAATTATGATTGTGTTTTTCTGCACTAGAAATTTAGGTGCAAAATGTTTCTGCTATAACTATAAATACCTAACGCAACATTAGTTAATTAATGTGCACTTGAATTAAGAGGAGTACATACAGTATATTATAATGATAAATTTATTATATCTAAGTGCGAAATAAAATACAATAGTATAAAACGGATTTTTTTTTCCCTCGTTGAAGACTATAATACGTTGATGGGAAACGGAATTGTAAAGCGCAAATTGATGGGAAGACGGAGGGAGAAACTTTTAGAGGAAATGAGATACGGAAGGATAAACGTTTATAATGTTAAAGGACGATACAGTAAATTGTTGGGGTTGATGGAAGAGGCAGGTGAATGTATACACCATAGGACATGAGAGGGGAGACGTGTTGATAAAGGGGAAAAACGAATGGAAGACAGGAAGAAAATAATTTTGAAACATGATGGACAACACAAAGGCGGAATATTGATGGATATGTTTATGGCAGCAAGGAAGTAATTTTGGTGAGAGACGGGAAAGGAAAAATACAAATACTGCATATATATATACGAGTATATTAAATGTTGATGGGGGAAGGGAAGGCATAAACAAATGTTGCTGAAAGACACAATTTAACTAAAGTAAATATTAATTGGACTGGGAAATAGATGTGATTGCTATTGGTACCCTAAATATATCAATGTTTTTGAGATGAGAAGTAGGAAAATAAATATTACCAGAAGATGGAAAGAATCTGATGAAAGAAGGGAAAGAAAAAATAAATAAATAAATGCTGGCTCACTGCCATAGTAACGTGGTCGGGATGGGATGGTAACCGCACGAAGGATATTAGGTCGGAAATCCAATCTGCCAGTGTAATAATTTGGACGGTAGAGGTTGGAGATGGTGTGATGGTGATGGTGGTGGTGGTGGTGGTGGAGATTGTGGTAGATAGAAATGGTGTGGGGAAGTTATTATGTTGGAGATTTTTTTTTTTTTTTTTTTTTTTTTTTAGTAAGAGATGGTGGAATGGTGTGCTGGAGATGAAACTGTCTTTGGTGTGGTGTGGGTTAAAGTAGTTTGTCGAGAGGAGAAGTTTATAAAAAGAGGCAGAAAGAGAGAGTAAGGAGAGGACCTAGTATTTAGTAGAATTATAGGTATACTAAAAGATAGATAGACAGATAGAGATAGATAGAGATGGATAGTGATTTAGTTTTGGAAAGACAATAGGAAAAAAAAAACATGAAAGGGAAAGGGGAGAGGGAACGATAAAGAGAACGTGAAATGTGGAAAATGGATGCGGGGTTGAATTGGCAAAAAGATCAGAGGAAGGGAGAGCGAGTGAGTAAATTGAGGAAGAACTGGAGTGAATGTGAAAGAGGGAGGAGGGAAAGGGGTGTAAATGTGGGAAATAGACGCAGGAAACGAGAAAGAAAGTGATAGAGACAGATACATCATTTATGAAAGAAAAATGAGAGAGAGGTTAAAGGAGGTGGAGGGGCGGTAAAAGGAATAAATTAATGAGGGAGAGAGATGATAGACGGGAGGAAAAGTGATGAGAAGAGGAGAAAGGGCATAAAAAAAGACGGAAGAGGAAAGGAGGAGCGAGGTGAGGAAGAGCATAGAACAATTTAGGAGAGAAAAGTGTCGTCTTTAAAGTAGCCGTGTCATAAAGTTCTTCTTTTGTGAGGAGTCCATAAATATTGACGCAAAGTTCTCATATTATCATAAGGTGTTTGTATTTATCGGGGATCACAAGCTATCACTCAGATAAATATACATCCAAAGTTGAAAGAAAGAAATTTATATATATATATATATATATATATATATATATATATATATATATATATATATATATATATATATATATATATATATATATATATATATATATATATATATACATATATTATCAGCATATATTTTTGCTTTCAGGGAACACTCGACGTTGATTACAAATAAAGAGAGAAAATTGGTGAGGAGTGAAATAACATTCAAGGAAACGTATATTTTTAAAAGCTGAAATACTTGCAGAACGTTCGCTTGAATTTAGAGGGGAAATGTAAGAGTGAACCTCGTAAAACGCGTTTGCCCTGGAGTGTAAAGGTGCATTATGCCTTGTTTCCACTTTCTATATTTTTTTTATACTTTTACCATGTAACTGAAGATGGTACACATAAAATTATTAATATTACAACTGAGTTCACACCGTCATCCCCTTTATGAATTAAAAAGTTCTCTCAACTAAGTTCACTCCCCTCTGCCAGCTGTGAATTTATTTGATCTCGTTCGAGCAAATTCTGTAATCTCATCTCCCCTTCTGCCTACCTAAGCCTCTTATCCAAAGTTTGGTTATCAGTATCTCGCTCTAACTATCTATAGATTATCCGTGCTATTCCCAGAGGTGCAATAATAATAAAATGGTATAAATATCTACTGTATGTATGTATATATATATATATATATATATATATATATATATATATATATATATATATATATATATATATATATATATATATATATATATATATATACTTAGCTTTATTTCTTCTATAATCAGAGTCAAATATAATTATTGTTGATATTACCCCTTTCTCTTTCAAAGTATGAACCTGTAATACATGAGTGAGATCATTACCATTATTAAAAAATAAATAAATAAATAAATCCCAGTCGTGAAAACATTTGGCAATTTTACTTGATATGTATTACACGTAAGAACATTGTATATAGAAAGCAGTGTAATTTCACCCGATAAAAAAAATCAGAATGTATGGCATGCTTGTTTAGGTACATGACAGTGTTTGCAAGAGTTTTTTTAATACACATTAATGAGATTTCTTTTGGTGAGATCCTGCTTGTGACTAAATAAAAATAATCGCTGCTGAACTTAGTTAACGGAGTCTAATACATTTCACTACTAGAAGGAAGCTGGCGCATGTTTATCTAAGTTATCCTACTTTGTATCAAAACTTTTGCTGGTAGCTGTAACCAAATTCCACAACTTAATAATTCACTAACCTGTATTTATATCCAACACATGGGTTTAAATTAATTATCTTCTTTGGAGGCTTGAAGGAGGAACGTATACCACAATCCCTGAGAGCTTAAAAAATATACATATACAAAGAAAGCAAACAGTAACTGACGTAAGCACACTAACCATTAATTACGATAATGACAGAGACACACAAACTGCTGCTAATTAGAAAGATGATGCAGACGCAGCAACAGTAGATTAGCTTAATGATGCAAGTGTAGCCACTCTTGATTAAGTCTCTGCAAAGTTTGAGAAAATAAAATAAAATCCTATTTCTTTATTTTGGTGTTTTCTTTGCCGTCTTGTTTGTTTTTCATTAAAGTGAGAGAACATGGTATAGGGTAGTCTGGGTCTTGTAAATTCGTGTGTGTGTTGGTGTGTGTGTTGGTATGTGTGACTGTACGGTATGTGTGCGTGTGTGTACCAGTGTGCAAGTGGGTGTGTCAGTTGATGGGTGCTGGGTTGAGTATGTGTTTGTTGAGTGTGTACACATGTGCTGTTTGCTTTAGTTTGTTTTCACAACACTTTTAACTGATCGTTAAGTAACGTGTCACGGTACGTTTTTAATCTTTTATGTACTTTTATTTTTATTCTCGGTGAAGTTGACATTTAATTAATAGCAATGATGTATAAAGTGGAATGTCACATAGAGGTGTAACAGACTGTCCTGTGCACTGCCTGAGTTGTCGGTACCATATAAGGATTATTACCATTCACCTGACATATTGTTATTTGGTGTGCCGCCTAACAAATTGGTTACTGAAACCAAACGTGATATGTATTTTTCGCTTTTTTTTATGTTGCTGTGGATTTGACTTACCATATTTTATAAGTAATTTCCATACTGTCTATAAGTTTTACGGAAACCTAACGTAACCACGATATGTGATAACCTTGTATGTAATATTTGCTGGTTTGGGAATGCTCTTCATATTCCAACCTCAGCGGTGGAGGCAGCGACGGCATTTCAACAACTCTGTTTTGTTTTCATGTGATGTTTGCAAGGTTATCGGTGCATTGGTTTTGTTGATAGCACTTGACATTTTTATATGAAATTCACAAACTTTCACTGAAATTCAGAATGTCAGGGGTCGTGCGTTCGATTGTTATCAAATTCGCCAGTTACAGTTTGTTTTAACTGGATGCAGAGTCGGGACAACAGTTTTCGCCAGACTCCCATTTTGTTTTTCAGTGTGAGATCGATGGACAGCACAGTCACCAGCTAAAAAAAAGTTCCCAGATATTGGCTGATGGCTGTTCCTGATTTTAGCACACTGGTGTTTCTCCATTTATCTTTCATGATAAGGAATGAGATGCAAGAGAAGAAACACATGTCAAGGCAAGGTATATATGTCACACGAGAACAATATTTCACAGACCACAAGAAAACAAATAAATAAAAAATAGGTGTTATGCACGTGATAACACCGGTCTGTTTAGATAATCGTGATGTGTGGAATGTACAGTCGTGGTCAATAATAATCATCCACATTGGGTTGACTCATGTAAAACTTTTATAATTTCCCTCTTTTCTTTAGCGGGGAAATTTTCCAATAAGTAGGTTAAACAGCATCTTCTAATTTACTGCAAGCAGCTACTGACTATTCAAAACAATAACATCATAATTATGAATACGTGAAAACATTAATCAGCAACATGTTCGAGTTACCTATATGTGGATGATTATTATTGACCACGACTGTACACAGCTTCCTACACCTTAGTACGCAGTCCAATAATGAATACAACTAGTTATCCACCTTTCATTCTAGCACAGTACAGCACGATATTCTGAACGGGGCCTATATTACAGCCTCCACATTACCTTTCCAGCTTTTTTTGTTTTAATTTGCCAAGCCCTCACTAAAGTCTTCCCCTCTAGATTTCCTTGTTACTCACTCTTCCTTTCTAGCACACGCCAATGCTCAGCGAAGGTTAACTCCAGTGATATGAAATCGTACGAGTCTTTCAGCCTTAGTAATTCTTCCTTCCTTTGTTTCTCCTCTCTCATTTCCATCGTATCAGTCAAAATTAAAGCCTTTCCTTTCATCCCCTCATATGCAACCCTACATTTCACCCTTCCCTCTACAATTTCCCTCTCCCCTCTACAATTTCCCTCTCTCATTTTTACCGTCTTTACAAGCCATGCAGTAATGATGATGATAATGATAAGCACCAGTCATATCCTTGTTATGTTCCCTCCCCACTTAACCCTTCACATTTACCTACCCAACCCTTCCCCCTCTCATCCAACTCCACACTCAGTAATCCCCTCTCATACCCAACTCCTCTCCCTCTCATCACCACCCTACGTACATCACTTCTTTTCCTCTCCCTCTCATCCCCATCTTACCATTACTCTTTTTCCTCTCCCTCTCATCCCCATCCTACCATCACTCTTTTTCCTCTCCCACTCATCACCACTGTACCATTTCCTTCTTCCCCTCTCCCTCACATATTTCCCCATCAACATTATAGCCGAGCTCACTCATGCAGCAGTTAAATCGCCTCTAGGTCGTTCACTGGGACATTCACACTGACATTTCCTCGTTACTTGAAACACACCTGACCTCGCTTGACCTCACCCTTGACCTTTCGACCTACAACAAGTAATGAGTAAGCTTCAATATTCCTTGTAGTCACATATAATGGAATATTAAATGTGTCCTAGTTACATTATCTCTTCCGTGATTTCAGTGCAGCTCGGAAATAAGGCTATATTATAATTCGGGGTTTAATTAATTCAGATAGGTGTGAGGCAGGTTAAGGGTTTTAGCACACACGACTCGACTGTGCTCTACTAGGTTGATAAAAACGCAACAGGAAAATTAACTGATTGCTGCCGTGCTACAGGTCATACAGGTCAAGTAGCTCTTATCTCAGGTTTAGGTGCAATAATGAGTTTCTAATAATGTCAACAAGCTCAGTGACACAATGCATTAATTCCTGTCCCATATATCACAACATTTCTTCGTTTTCATCTTCGTCGACAGTAACCAACCAACATTTAAAGAGGAGCAACTTTATAATTTATGTCATATTATAGTACCCGGCAACTAAGGTCACGAGACTAAAGTAAAGCAAAGTTAAAGCTCTACAGAAATTTCATCTCTTCGTTTTGAATTCCCCATTATTAAGTCTTCTTTTGAAACTGATCACTCCCTTTCACGTGTTGGTTTTTACGAGTTTCTTTCTTGCCATTTTTCCTTTTCTTTTTAGCATCATGTAATTTGTGTTTCTCTTGCCTTACTAGTCGTTCAAATTTTCTTTACTAGTCTTAGGAAGGACAACGGGATTTTCCTGACATAACCTCAACTGGGATTAGTTCAAGCATGGAATGTACACTCGTGGACATAAGTTTCAATACACATGTGGATAACTCAAACAAATTGCTGTCTATTGTTTTCACGTTCCCATATAATGTTATAGTTCTGAATAGCGAGTGTCTGCTTGTAGTAAATTAGAAGATAATACCGGTATGTAACCTATTTATTGAAAAGTTTACCAGCTAACGAACAGAGGGAAGCTGTCAAACTATATATACGTCACCCCAATGAGGATGATTATTATTGTCCACGACTGTATGTTGTAGATCTTTTGAGATTTCTTTGAGAATTTATTGATGTACTGTTCAAAAATTTGTACGTCACGAGTGATGATTCTGTTAAATAATCTGGTGGTAGTTAATACAAAAAATACACAAGTCGTCAGCATTTTTTTCTTTAATAGAAGTAATAATGATGTTCTTTGGAGAGTCAAGGTTTATTGTGGCATTTAATCATTTGGCGTTAGTCAAACAGAATGCATATAATATTCTCTGCTAAAGAAGTAACTTGATATGAATTATAACTCGTGTTCTTTGGTCGGCTTCCCTGTAAAGATAATATGGTTTGATGTTTAAGAAAATATCATGTATAAACACAGCCTATATCTTGTTTCTCTCGCTGCATGCTATAGTGTGTGGCAGCTCTCATCTGTGGTGTTCCCATCAAGGATCTGTCACACAACATTCCTTCATTTCCACCCCGAATTCCTAATATATTTTTTCAACAGTATGGTACTAATTGGCCTTCCTCTATACCCTGCTATTAATTTGTCCCTGTATTTATTTAATATCCCTTAGAGTTGGGCACGTATTGGCTCACCATCACCACCAAAGCACATGTTAACTTATTTTGGCACGTCTTCTTGATGGACTGCAGGCAATTGGAAACTTTAAATGTCACGGCGGGGAGACTGAAAGGGGAGAGAGGGAATGAAATATTAGATGCGCCTTTATTATCTGTGTGAATGTGTTTGAGAGAGAGAGAGAGAGAGAGAGAGAGAGAGAGAGAGAGAGAGAGAGAGAGAGAGAGAGAGCGGAATGTGAGAGGCAGGCTATTTAGAGACAGGAGAGAAGGATGCAACCCTGCTAGAAGTGAAGGGAAAGTTTGTGTGGACATCCTCTTTAACTTAATTATTATAGTTTGTCATGTCTACCATCAAATAAACTCTGTGTGTGTGTTTGTGTCCGATAAATTGATCACTTACAAGTGTGTGTACCTGAGTGTGTATACAATTGCATAGGCAGCCTTTGTGTATACCATATAACGGTATGGCTTCAGGCATTTACCATTGAGCAAGTTGTTTCAATTAAAGGATAATATATTGTATATTCTATAATCTATATGATGGGTGTACAGTTGCCCCAAGAAGTGATGGCTAGTTTTCAAATGGTTTTATTCACTACTAATTATCCAGCTCTTGCTATTTACTATTTATACGAGTGATCCTAAACTTCTAAATACTTCAGCAACACGTTATGGAGCAGCTACAGTCGCGGTCAATAATAATCATCCACAAATGGGTATCTCAAACAATTTACTGTCTAATATTTTCAAGTTCACATATGATGTTATTGTTTTAAGTAGTGCGTAGCTACTTAACAAACACCAGATGACACACGTAAGAAGAACGATGCAGAGTTTTGTGTGCTTATATGTGTGTGTGTGCTTATGTGTGTGTGTGTGTGTGTGATGTATGCTTGCGTGCGTGCTCGGGTATACAGTATGTGTGAGTTAAAGTGAATGTGACTGTGCGTGTGAATATCTGTGTTTAAATGCATGTTGGTGTTTGAGTCCCAAGCAAGGATTTGAGGGAAAGGCTTTGAAGTAGGAGGATACTGGAGTGCTTGTGTTTGAGCCCCTGGTGTCGACTTGCACACGTGTGTATATGTTTCAATGTGTATATCTGCATACATACATATATTTACATGATTTGATACCAAGGTATAAAGTGGACAGAATGTGATGATATATGATGGTGAATTTTGCTCGTGTGTGAGTGTGTGATATTCACATTAAGTCTGAAAGAGATAAAAAGGATAGTAATTTTTTTATTTTTTCATGAGTGCTGATATGTACATGTGTATTATACCTGAATATTGTATGAAACTGCAGGAAAAAGTGCTTTTGTTTGAGGTGTGCATGTGTGTGTCTGTGTGTGATGTTTACACGTCAGTACTATACGTAGGATAAACAAAGGCAAGGGGCCCAAAAGGGGAGTAAGTGAGATACTTAAGTGTGTGTGTGTGTGTGTGTGTGTGTGTGTGTGTGTGTGTGTGTGTGTGTGTGTGTGTGTGTGTGTGTGTGTGTGTGTGTGTGTGTGTGTGTGTGTGTGTGTGTGTGTAAGTTCGTTCGAGAATGAAGTGTAAGTCAAAGGTAACAGGATAGGCAAGGCGTTTGTGTGTTAATTGTGAACACTCGTATATATATATTTGTTGTAGACGCACATTTAAATGGACTTAATATTAATGTGGTCCGGTTGAATACAAAACCATGAACGAAGTTGTATTGGTTCTGTTTACTATCTTAAGTGCCTTATCCTTAGGTAAACTCGAACAAATTTCACACGGACCAAATATTCGCATCTCTTGTGCCAAAACATGTCTAGTTCATCCGATGACAGACTATAAATGTGACTTTGGGGTACCGTATACCTTTAAAGCGATAGCAATTGCAATTACTCTGACTCGTGATTTAAAATGTTTGTATGTATAGGAAATAATGCTCGTCTGAAACTGTTGACATACATCAGTCCTTAAAAATCGTTAGAATGAAAGTATGACGTCATGTACTTCACTGAACAAAAGGTCTGGTGATATCCCGGATGCAGAGAAACGTAATAAAAGTTTGTTATCATCTGACACACCCTTGAACTAATTCCACCTGTATGTCATGTTCAGATTGTTGCAACCCATTCCGTACAGCCTCACCACTTTAAGCCAGCCTAGACACAAAGAATAAATTAAGTGCTGCAACAGATTATACATATAACATTGTATAGGACGGATGTAGACCATAGATGTAGAGAAATAAAGGTAAAATGGTGCTTCCGAAAATCTTTATGTGTGATTTAAAATATATTCATAGTACATATTTAATAGAAGATATCAACTGTACGTACAATGCATCTCTATGCGCATGTGAATATACTTTTAATCGTGAACGCGCATGACTAATAAAGAGTGAGTGCTGAAATTAATAAAATATGTTGACATGAAAAGGGAACGGGAAATTAATTGTTAATTAATTTCTGTGCATATGATTGTACATTTAGTTTAATAATGTGGTCATACGAGTATAACATTATACAGAGATAACTCGGTATACGTGAATGTTAAACGATAATAGGGAATGTGTGTTGATATTTTCCAAAAGGTGTGTATGTATCTGTGAATAAAGGGTTTGTTCATGCACTAGTTGTTAAAAATGACCACAATGTTAAAATGTCGGTATGCGTGTATTAATCATACAGACATTAAATTGTACACAGAAAATCAGTATATATGTGTTTGACTGGATGTGATAGATACAATGTAAATGAGCAATCCTGTGTATAGATGTGTGTGTGTGTACTGTTAATCATCTAAGCATATATACAACTGCAGAGACATGTCGCAATGCACAGTGTAATAATGTATGTATGTATGTATGTATGTAAGTGCAGGCAGAGGGAAAGGGGAGGTGTGTGGTGTGGGGTGTGGAGGGGTTGTAGAGTAATTGAAGGAGGACCTGCGATGGTGAGCCAATTTAGACACTGAATTGGGCAGGAATATAACCAGTGAACTCGAACGGTGGTAATTGGCAGCACACTACGTTATCCATATCTGTACCACCCAGCACCACCACCACCACCACCAGTAGTAGTAGCAGGAGCAGGAGCAAGAGCAGGAAGATTGGTAGGATTTAGAGAGGGTAGAGGGAGAGAGTAAGAGGAGGTATAGTAGATGTTGTAGATATGGGAGAGATAGATTAATAGCTGGGGAGGGACTAGTAGGGGATGAGGATATGTAGGTAGTGTACAGTTGGGGAATAATGTACCTGGACACTGTTGGCGGCTTCTGGCAACATCCTCAAAAGTAAACACATCAATGAGAGAAAGTCTTTATTAATTGAAGGATAACTTTTATTTCACTTTCTGTGGTTTATCGATGTCAACCAATATCAGGTATCGTTATGAAGTAATGAATAAATTTTGCCTACTACTAACGTGTTTATCACTGACATTGTTACCAGAAGCCGCCAACAGTGTCCAGATACTTTGTTCCCCAACTGTACATGTGGATGGGTAATAAGTTGAGATTGGAGAGAAGGATAGAGGTTCAGAGTGACGAACACTATGTATAGATGGTGTAGACATATATAGGAGGAACAGATAAATTATTCATAGAATGATAGTTGGAGCTGTTGGGCTGAGATTAGGATTGGGGTTGAGGATACATGCACGGGGAAGGATACAGATGGTAGATATTATAGATATATCCATGACGGTACGTGGAATAGATAGACAGATATATAAATTGCCTGCCTGGGAGGAGTATGAGAGACGGCAGGCATGTGGTTGGTTAATACGCTGAGATTGGCTGAAGACATTGAATCCGGTTACCAGGATGAGGAAGATGGATAGTATAGGATTTAGAGGAGAGGAGGGAAGGGAAGGGAGGGGGGTTAGAAGGATAAGGATGTATATATATAATAGAAAACTACATTAAAGTTGTGGTCAATAGTTTATGTCCACTTCGATGATGATGATGATGATGATGAACAGGGCAATGAATCTCTGCAGTTTTTTTAGCCTTAGTGTTGCCAGTGTCAATTCATTAGGGTTATGGGACAGTTTTAAAAGTGTGTGAATGATTTATTGACCAGGGACTGTACACATCACCACCATGTATTTATTTTATCCCGTCGCTTCTCTCCTACTTTCTGAAGCTTTGTCACGATATGTTGCGCAAAGCACGACAAATTTTGCGAAGTGCTAAGTTTTTTGCACTTTGTTAATTATCAAGTGTTATATTTGCCAGGCTATAAAAATGCCTTATGGATACAGTCAGTACAGTCGCAGCCATAAATGCTGCCACTTGCCTATATGTTAGCTGCAAAGATGAAGTTATAAATATATAATCTACTGTATATACAGTATATAAATGATATATAAACGCATCTATGTGAATGGATGAAAACAATTGGATATATAAATTTTCCTTTGAGATAAAAATGTATCATTAAAGTTGGAACTTGAAAGGTACTGAAGTGTTGATGAATAAACATACATCGGCAATTGTACAGTACACATTTTTTATCATAACGAAATCTCCATTATATTGTACAGTCACTCATAAAAATTAAGACCCTCCCCCCAGGCCAGTCACCTTCTTATACGCGTGATATCGGTTCTGGCAACAGTATACGTGACGTCAGTGCTGGCACTTGAGATATAAAGTTGATCTGCTCGACTCACTTGGAAATAACGATAATGAGACGAAGCATGAGTTGGGATTATGTTTTGGAGCAAACCAACCTTCCTCTAAACACCATCTATACCACCACCTCTGACGTCAGGTACAATGTTACCAGAACCGAGATCACATGAGTTAAAATATGTTTTACCTGGGAGGGTCTTTACTTTTATGAGTGACTGTACATAACTGTAGATAAGTAGATATATTGATAGACATGAATAGGTACAGTTAGTAAATACTTAGTTCATGTTTGGCTGAATTAATGTACAGTATAAATGCAATCCAAAATTTGTATAAAGGTCTTGTTGAAGTTTCGAATCATTTGACAGACTAGTGAACCAATTACAACGCTTATCCTGTTTGACATTTGCTTGAGCTCGCTTAATACTCGATCAGTCTATTCGAAGCAAACCTCGACATATTATTTGGATTGCGAGTGTAACATACTTTTTACCATACCTGTACCTGTTTAAACAAAGGCAATTACCTTGGACTTGTATGCAGTGTGTTAATTAGTATGAAGCTGGCTTGTTGTTGTGCATAAAGCATTCTTTTTATAGCTTCATTATTAACAATTCTGTTGTTATTTGTAATTATTATTATTGCTCTTGTTCGTATATTCATCTTTTACTTTTATATTTGGTATGGTTATTGCTATATTATTCATATTCTTCTATATCAATTATGGTTACTAATGTGATTATTATAATACCGATAATAATAATCGTTAATAATAATAATACATAGGACGGTGAGAGCAAAAGAAAGAGCGAGTGCTAAGAGTGTAACATAAGGAGAGCAGGAGTGAGAACGAATTAGAAAGCGACCGATAACAAGGAAGTTCAAGAAAAGAGAGAACTGGTGAGAGCGAGAGGAAGGACTGAGAATGAGTATATACGATTGAGAACAAAATCAATTATGAGCGAAGAGCAAAAACGAAAAAGAGGACAAGTGCGTGGGGGCGAGGACGATAACATAAAAAAAGATAAAATAAGAAAAATAAAATAAAAGGGGTAAGGGAGAACGAAAACTAGCATTAACAAATGAAAGAAAACAAGGAAAAGAATGACAAAATATAAAATGCACACACACACACAACCCACAGAGAGAGAGAGAGAGAGAGAGAGAGAGAGAGAGAGAGAGAGAGAGAGAGAGAGAGAGAGAGAGAGAGAGAGAGAGAGAGAGAGAACCAAACACACATACAGAGAGAGAGAGAGAGCCAAAGCCAAACACACACACAGAAAGAAAGAGAGAGAACCAAACACACACACAGAGAGAGAGAGAGAGAGAGAGAGAGAGAGAGAGAGAGAGAGAGAGAGAGAGCCAAACCCCACCACCAGCACCACAATTATCAAAGCAGCCCATTACCACCGCGTCCTCCATTATCACCACCTGCTCTCACACACCACTTTGGAATATCGGGTCTGGCTGATGCACTCCAGACCACTGACACCATTACCACCATCACTGACACCATTACTACCACCACCTGTACACCATTACCCCCACCTGTAAACCATTACCATCACACTGACACCATTACCACCATCACTGACACCATTACCACCATCACTGACACCATTACCACCACCTGTACACCATCATCATCACATATACACCATTACCACCATCACTGACACCATTACCACCATCACTGACACCATTACCACCATCTGTACACCATTACCACAACCTGTACACCATTACCACCACCACTGACACCATCTCATCGTTGTCACAGCACTACCATCATTACACACACTTCCTTTACTCATCACCACCACTTCAGACACTACTCATCATTGCCACCACACGCCCCCTTACTCATCACCACACCGTTAACACCATTACCACCACTCATCTTCAAACGCCATTACCACCACCATCACACTTTCCCTCACTCATCACTACACTATTAACACCATTACCACCACTCTTCTTCAAACCCCATTACCACCACCATCACACTTTCCCTCACTCATCACTACACTATTAACACCATTACCACCACTCTTCTTCAAACGCCATTACCACCACCACCTCCACACTATCTCAAACACAATTACCACCACATTATAGTAAGTCTAACATCATAACCACCACTCTCCTCATTTAATACTACTTATCTTTTAATACATATCTTTTTTTACACCCCTTTTTTGCATCAGTTCTCTCCCTTGTCTGCCTCTCTTACAGTTCTAGAGGATCTCACTACCCCTCGAACTCTTCACACACAACCAACCACCTTCACCAATTGACCTCTTATAACAATACCAAGACTCTTAATTATTCTCGACCTCTACAAATAATCTCATTTGCTTGATTATAAACCATAGAATTACAGAGTCGGGCTTACCAGTTTTTATGTTCGAAATCATATATATATATAATTATGTATATTCCAGTTCATCATCGGACAAAAGAGGTGACACGACCATTGACCGTGACTGTACACAGATGAAGATGCAGAAAACAAGCCTGTAAACAAACAAATGCATAATGTTATAGACAGTCTCTGACACTGAACACACATGCTCGTCATCCAGGGTCCGGACATGAGCACGGGTTCTTTCCCTGTACAGTCACTACTCGTAAACACCGTGTATTATAAATAGAAATTAAATATATACACGTAAGGCTGAGGGATTAAACCTTAGTAACCACAATATACTGTAAAGCAACAAATGTGCTCCATCTGAACCTGAGTGTGCTATATCCCATTTACGTCACTGGAATAAAAAATAAGAGATTTAAGAGCCTCTGTTTCCTGACGAATGATGCAATAAATCAGCCAAATATATGCCATTCTGAGTGTTGGCAGAGAGGAGGACAGTGCAAATAGGAGAGTTGCTCTGGTGACTTGGGGAAACCGAGCCGAGGAAGAGAAGGACGAGAGAGAAGATTGTAAAAAGTAGAAAGTGGAGGAAAAGGATGAGTTAGAGAAGGTGGAGAAAGTGGCCGAAGAGTATGATACGGTGAATGGAGGAAATGTAAAGAAAAGAACATAATGAGGAGATAGAGAATGAGGAGGAGGACAATGTTGAGATTAGTAAGATGTTAAGGGTGACGGAGGAGGGGTAGGAGGTGTTAGTGGTATGCTGACAGTATGAAGATCAACTTGGTATAATAAAGATGAGTGGTGGTGGAGATGAAGCAGGAGGGGAAGGAGGAGAGTGGTGGTGGTGGAGATGAAGCAGGAGGGGAAGGAGGAGGGTGGTGGTGGTGGAGATGAAGCAGGAGGGGAAGGAGGAGGGTGGTGGTGGTGGAGATAAAGCAGGAGGGGGAGGAGGAGAGTGGTGGTGGTGGTGGTGGAGATAAAGCAGGAGGGGGAGGAGTAGAGTGGTGGTGGAGGAGAAATGGACGAGACATGCATGAGGTGGAGGTAATGGCTTTGATGATAATGATTGTCGTGGTAGAGGAGGAGGAGGAGGAGGAGGAGGAGGAGGAGGAGGAGGAGGAGGAGGAGGAGGAGGAGGAGGAGGAGGAGGAGGAGGAGGAGGAGGAGGAGGAGGAGGAGGGGGTGGTGGTGGTCGAGACTGTGGATGGAAATTGAGGAAGAGGAAATGGCAGGTGATGGTGTTGGTGACAGTGAGGTGGTGGGAAGATAGACGGAGCGTGAAGTGAAGTGGCAGAGCAGGAGATGGAAATGATAGTGGAGTTGGTGGTGGTGGTGGTAGTGGAGTTGGTGGTGGTGGTGGAGTTGGTGGAGTTGGTGGTAGTGGTGGTGGTGGTGGAGTTGGTGGTGGTGGTGGTGGTGGTGGAGTTGGTGGTGGTGGTGGTGGTGGTGGTGGTGGTGGTGGTGGTGGTGGTGGTGGTGGTGGTGGAGTTGGTGGTGGTGGTGGTGGTGGAGTTGGTGGTGGTGGTGGTGAAGTTGGTGGTGGAGTTGGTGGTGGTGGTGGTTTAATGCACACCTGCAAAACTAATCGGAACAAATTTGGCCAGGGCTGAGAGTTGAGAAAATTATTGGTTGTGTGCTAGACGCTTGACTCCCCAGGCACTAGTCAGACCACCCAACATCAACGCTGTGGGCAGGTCAACTCAATACCAATGAGAAAGGTGTACAATTCCCAGCAGCACATGAATGGGAAGAAACACTGCCTCAGCCACTCCACGTAATTATTTGGTGTCAGATGGACCCTTTAATTGGCATACAGTGATTTATTTATGCTCAATACTACTGTTTATTTTTCACTACCATACAACGCAAGAGAAAAGCAAACTGTTAAAATCGACTCATTTCAAGTGTAGAGAGGCTGAAGTAATATTTTCCCTTCATTTGATTGTAACAGTCATGGTGAAAAGTTCTACCTCGCCAAGATACCAGAGATCAATTACTTCGCTTTGTTGGTGGTGGAGGTGATTGTTGCATTCGTGAAACTCCTCTGTTTTACTTGTGTTATTCCTGTTAATAGTATTGCAGTCATTTGTTTTTCATCATCTATACATGGATCTAGAGCACAAACCTTTCTAATATTCTCATCGTAAGGCAATGAAAAATAAACAAATACAGCACCAAAATGCATAGTAACTATTCATTTGCCTATACAGTGGCAGAATCACGAACATTTCACCATGACTGTACCAACTAAAATTACCACAGACCAAACTACTAAAGGTATGTTGGATAGACCCATTTGGCACCCTTCTCTTCACTCCCTTGCCAAGTTTATACAATTTACTGTTATAGGGACATGACTGTAACCTGTAAGAAAAGAAACGACGTATGAACCAACCGGGGGCAATGATTATAGGTCACGTTTATTTTGAATGTGTGTCTCACTCTGATGGGATTTGTAAGACTCTCAGGCTCGTCACTCAAGATTCTGACATTTGAACGGTTCCCACTCTACAACACAAGGGACTTTGACGGCCAGTGATTCCTGTAGAGATAAATATTGCAATGTAGGGTTAGTCGTGATACAGGCTAAAATTCGACACTGATAAAAAGGTCCAGTACATATACAGAACATTGTTAATTAACCATAAATCTAAAAGTTTCTAAAAGTTTATTATTTTCACAACTAAATTTCCATCATATATACCCTTTTTAATCTACCTTCCGCTTACTGCTCTCCTCATCCCTTCCCTTCCCCTCACACTTCACCTTCCCTTCTCCTTCACCTTCCCTAACTCCTTTCCCAGCAGTATCAAATGTCGTGTGTTAATGCTGCAACCACACACACACACTAGGGGATTTGTATGTACTGTCTAGGGCACACATTCTCTCTCCTTCACTTCAATAAAACTTTACTGTTTGTGTCAGTCAGCCTACATTCACCTGTATATAATTATCAGTCTGTTTGTTTACTTTTCTTTTTCTCTGTAATCAATAAATTTTCCTGACAGTGTTTTTGTGGATTTACAGGTCTGCCTACAGAAATCTACTTGTTTGTCTAATACCGTATACTTAAAGACATCCATTTACAGCTAACCTCTCGGATTTCATTTATATAAAAGAATAATCACGTATATGAATTCAATGAGGGAGGTTTATTGTACCGTAATATTTTAACTCAGGGTTGCGATGTATGTACAGGATATTTTGTATGTCTAATCCGGTGCGGGTTAGAGTTCCAGGTAAGTGAGCACAATTAAATTTCAACTTGAGCCGTGTATATCATATAGAAGGAGAGTGACTTACTGATGTCAAATTAGATTGATGTTAAATTCGGTCTATTATCCGAATTCTGAGTGAAGAGCCTGAGTATCAAAGAGTGCCGATATATTTAGGAAGCTGAATACGTACTGTAAGTGAGTTCGTCCTCATTCACCTCACACAGATATGTCAAGATAATTAATTGATGGCGACCTTTCCAGTGCTTTTCCTTTCCGTAAATGTCAGTGGCAGCAGACACTTGTATTCACTCTTTCCTCTTACGACTCCTTGTAAGAACAGTTTGCAAACCGCACCATATCTAGTCACCAAGTCTAAGTCACTCATAAAAGTAAGGTATGTGTCCGGCAAGACACTTTGTAACTTGTGGCATATCGGTTCTCGTAACAGTGTACTTGACGTCAATGGTAATGTTTGAGGGACGAAGTTGGTTTGCCTGACACACTCTGAATAAACAGGTAGAGGGGACGAAGC
>JAWQEG010006146.1:75000-77500 GCA_033782935.1 Petrolisthes cinctipes
AATGAGGGAGAAAGATTGATATAATAAACATTTAAAAACGACTAATACCTCCAATTATTCACCCACCCACCTCTATTACTATTCATCCATCCATCCATTTATTTTATCTAACCACTAAACCATCCCTCCCTCTCCCCCTTCCTTCCCTCCTTCCCTTCCTTCTATCCACCCACCACCCGATCTGCTCCAAACCGCCCGAAGGGCGGTGGAAGGGCGGCCGCAGGCCGCCAGCCCTCCGCAGGAGCTAGCGGCTCCTAGCCGCCCGAAGGGCGGCGGAGCAGCTAGTATATATATATATGTGTGTGTGTGTGTGTGTGTGTGTGTGTGTGTGTGTGTGTGTGTGTGTGTGTGTGTGTGTGTGTGTGTGTGTGTGTGTGTGTGTGTGTGTGTGTGTGTGTGTGTGTGTGTGTGTGTGTGTGTGTGTGTGTGTGTGTGTGTGTGTGTGTGTGTGTGTGTGTGTGTGTGTGTGTGTGTGTGTGTGTGTGTGTGTGTGTGTGTGTGTGTGTGTGTGTGTGTGTGTGTGTGTGTGTGTGTGTGTGTGTGTGTGTGTGTGTGTGTGTGTGTGTGTGTGTGTGTGTGTGTGTGTGTGTGTGTGTGTGTGTGTGTGTGTGTGTGTGTGTGTGTGTGTGTGTGTGTGTGTGTGTGTGTGTGTGTGTGTGTGTGTGTGTGTGTGTGTGTGTGTGTGTGTGTGTGTGTGTGTGTGTGTGTGTGTGTGTGTGTGTGTGTGTGTGTGTGTGTGTGTGTGTGTGTGTGTGTGTGTGTGTGTGTGTGTGTGTGTGTGTGTGTGTGTGTGTGTGTGTGTGTGTGTGTGTGTGTGTGTGTGTGTGTGTGTGTGTGTGTGTGTGTGTGTGTGTGTGTGTGTGTGTGTGTGTGTGTGTGTGTGTGTGTGTGTGTGTGTGTGTGTGTGTGTGTGTGTGTGTGTGTGTGTGTGTGTGTGTGTGTGTGTGTGTGTGTGTGTGTGTGTGTGTGTGTGTGTGTGTGTGTGTGTGTGTGTGTGTGTGTGTGTGTGTGTGTGTGTGTGTGTGTGTGTGTGTGTGTGTGTGTGTGTGTGTGTGTGTGTGTGTGTGTGTGTGTGTGTGTGTGTGTGTGTGTGTGTGTGTGTGTGTGTGTGTGTGTGTGTGTGTGTGTGTGTGTGTGTGTGTGTGTGTGTGTGTGTGTGTGTGTGTGTGTGTGTGTGTGTGTGTGTGTGTGTGTGTGTGTGTGTGTGTGTGTGTGTGTGTGTGTGTGTGTGTGTGTGTGTGTGTGTGTGTGTGTGTGTGTGTGTGTGTGTGTGTGTGTGTGTGTGTGTGTGTGTGTGTGTGTGTGTGTGTGTGTGTGTGTGTGTGTGTGTGTGTGTGTGTGTGTGTGTGTGTGTGTGTGTGTGTGTGTGTGTGTGTGTGTGTGTGTGTGTGTGTGTGTGTGTGTGTGTGTGTGTGTGTGTGTGTGTGTGTGTGTGTGTGTGTGTGTGTGTGTGTGTGTGTGTGTGTGTGTGTGTGTGTGTGTGTGTGTGTGTGTGTGTGTGTGTGTGTGTGTGTGTGTGTGTGTGTGTGTGTGTGTGTGTGTGTGTGTGTGTGTGTGTGTGTGTGTGTGTGTGTGTGTGTGTGTGTGTGTGTGTGTGTGTGTGTGTGTGTGTGTGTGTGTGTGTGTGTGTGTGTGTGTGTGTGTGTGTGTGTGTGTGTGTGTGTGTGTGTGTGTGTGTGTGTGTGTGTGTGTGTGTGTGTGTGTGTGTGTGTGTGTGTGTGTGTGTGTGTGTGTGTGTGTGTGTGTGTGTGTGTGTGTGTGTGTGTGTGTGTGTGTGTGTGTGTGTGTGTGTGTGTGTGTGTGTGTGTGTGTGTGTGTGTGTGTGTGTGTGTGTGTGTGTGTGTGTGTGTGTGTGTGTGTGTGTGTGTGTGTGTGTGTGTGTGTGTGTGTGTGTGTGTGTGTGTGTGTGTGTGTGTGTGTGTGTGTGTGTGTGTGTGTGTGTGTGTGTGTGTGTGTGTGTGTGTGTGTGTGTGTGTGTGTGTGTGTGTGTGTGTGTGTGTGTGTGTGTGTGTGTGTGTGTGTGTGTGTGTGTGTGTGTGTGTGTGTGTGTGTGTGTGTGTGTGTGTGTGTGTGTGTGTGTGTGTGTGTGTGTGTGTGTGTGTGTGTGTGTGTGTGTGTGTGTGTGTGTGTGTGTGTGTGTGTGTGTGTGTGTGTGTGTGTGTGTGTGTGTGTGTGTGTGTGTGTGTGTGTGTGTGTGTGTGTGTGTGTGTGTGTGTGTGTGTGTGTGTGTGTGTGTGTGTGTGTGTGTGTGTGTGTGTGTGTGTGTGTGTGTGTGTGTGTGTGTGTGTGTGTGTGTGTGTGTGTGTGTGTGTGTGTGTGTGTGTGTGTGTGTGTGTGTGTGTGTGTGTGTGTGTGTGTGTGTGTGTGTGTGTGTGTGTGTGTGTGTGTGTGTGTGTGTGTGTGTGTGTGTGTGTGTGTGTGTGTGTGTGTGTGTGTGTGTGTGTGTGTGTGTGTGTGTGTGTGTGTGTGTGTGTGTGTGTGTGTGTGTGTGTGTGTGTGT